>JAFEMH010000410.1:600000-791494 GCA_022495995.1 Adenophora triphylla var. japonica | reverse complement strand
CAAAGCCGACATACGCTCAAAAGAGCGACACCCGGGCCAGTGTTTCTAATGGGCAACAGCCAGAGTGCTAGGCCAAATGAAGGTGTGGGATGTAACGGCGAGGACAGTAATGGTACGTCGAGCTCCCACTATAGTTCATGTGCCGAGTAATGATTTAAGAGCTAGCCTCAATGTAAACAGAGAGCAGGTGAGGCTCAATCCGATTTGAGGACTCGCTAATGTACCAATAGAAATGCACATGTTTCCCAAATGTAACACAGAGATCGTGGTCTCAAAGAGACAGAATGGGCATAGGTCGCCCGTGAGAGGGGAAAGGCGCAGTCGCCACGGAGATCACAGCGCAGGTCGCCGTCGTCGCCGAGAGGCGCAGTCGCCTCAAAGAAGTAATGTACATAGATCTCCAATAAGATCGAAAGGACCAATTCTCACAGGGACAAGGAGCAGTGTGCACTCCCCCGGAAGTGAAGGCCGAGAGTCCACCGCCGCTCCTCCGGGAGATGAAAGACCCGACGCTAGAGAATGGCTACTGATGAAGAAGAAATTCGAACAATGGGAAGAGGAGAAGAAAAAGAGACTCGGAAAGGCCGAACGAATTGACTTTGCTCTTCGACCTTTTTTCCAAAGAAATCGCAGATAGTCGACCTCCTCCTACTTTCGTGCGTTGCCTCTTCTCGGAGAAGTACTGGGTCGACAAATGCCAGGAGCCACATATCACATCCGGGAAGCCACTATGTGTTTTGTCGCCAATGAGGACGACAACATACGTGCAAAGCTCTCCTAAGCACACTTACCGGGCAACTTTAACTTGGTTCAATGGTTTGTCGCCGGTAGTATCACCACTGGGCATGCTTCGTAACAAAATTCTTAGACCGCTTCGATCGGCAGTGAGCTCGGAAGATAACCGTCACCGATCCGAATAACTTGGTGCAGGTAAGAATGAAAGCTCGATGAGCTATTTCACCAAGTTCAAAGAGATGGTTGATAAGATAGAGGAAGACCTCACGCATGCAGTAGAGGTAATAAATTGCTTCCGAAGCGGTATTTCCTCGTAAGACATGGACTACGAGCTCACAGCCAACGGTCACAACTCGACAGAGTTGTTTGAAAAGGTGTATAATGTCAAGCCCGGCCGAGGAAAGGAAAGAAAAGAAGAATGGTAAGAGCCTCAAGGTTGAAGTCGCCGACGATAAAAAGGACTCCAACAAGAATGGGGGAACAATAAAAATGGAAAGAATGTAACTAGGGCGACAGAGAAGGTGCCCGAAGCTTTCACTCCCTCACTGAGTCGAACCGAGATTTTGAATGCCGTCGAACCGACTCCTCCACCCCAATGAATCCAGCAATAAGTTTAGAGGGACAACAGCAAGTACACGCGACTAACACAAAGACACCGGTCATCTCATGAGGATTGCTTGGGATTAAAGCGTATCATCCAGAGAATGGCCGACTGTGGAGACTCGAAGCTTATGTGAAGAGACCTCAAGCCGGGGAGGTGAACAGCCAAAGAAAGGGCAAGAAGGACTCAGCAGCTTAGACCGAACCTCGGGGGTCATCACCGAACAAGCGAGCAACACGGCCATCAAGCATAAGATATTCCACCACTAAGGCCCCACACGTGCCTCCAAGGAGAGAAGTAAGAGATGAGGCGATCGCCTTCTACCCCCACGAATTGGCAACAAATATGGCGGCTAGGGAGCAAGTTCTCGCCATCCCAGCCGCCTCATTGATGGATGTACGATTTGAGCGTACTCTTAGTCGACACGGGGGCCTCGCAAGGATATTTTGTTTTACAAAACTTTCAAGGAGATGGGTCTTAATGACGAACAACTGGGAGAGATATGACGGCAGTCGGAGGTGGATTCACCAACCACCGAGTTGATGCTAAAGGCCGATAGTGCTCGACGTCGACCTAGGCCAAGACTCCCCTCAGATTGTCTCGAAGGTACAATTTATCGTAATTGATGTAAATAGTGACTATGCCGCCATACTTGGAATTCCCGGACAGTCGCTCGAATGGTAGCATCAATTCCTCACCGAGTAAAGTTCCCCACACCCGCCGGAGTGGGTTGCGTGACAAGGCATGTCACTCGTGCTTATCCGGATCATGTTCTAAAGAGAAAGAAAGAAAAGGGAGCTAGAGATTGAGACCGCCCACGGTTACTTGAAGCCGCCATCGCCGGGCCACCAAAACTACCCGACTGTCAACAATCACCGACGTGGTAGAGTCGACCTATCGCTCAAATGACGAGGTCATGCTTGAGTCGACACGTCACTCTAACACCACTGAGGTCGATTCAGATGTAGTTATGGTCGATCAAGTCGTCATAGGAGACCTATGCCTCCAGATAGACAATAACTCGGGGCCACTACCAACAAGGCTGCAGCAAGCTTCGATGATATGATACCGAAGAGGCTCCACACTGGGAGCCGAGGAAAGACAAAAGGTCGTGGAAATCATAGTGGAGACTCTACAATTCGTAGATGGACTGTAGCTGTAGAAGTCATGGATGAGCTAGAGTCGTGAATCACCAACCCTTCTTACCCCGACCAAAAAATTCAGATTGGGAAGCAGCTATCAGTTGAGGAGCGAGCAGAAATCATCGAGCTACTCAAAGAAAGTAATGATGTCTTTGCATGGAGGGTAGAAGACATGAGGGGAATCAAGGAGGAGGTCAGCCGTTCAGCACCGGAAGTTAACCCGACCATAAAGCCTAGACCCCAAAAGTTGAGAAGTTTTGCTCGCGACAAAGAAGAGGCTATCAAAGCAGAGGTACAAAAACTTTTGAGTGCAGGTATAATCAAAGAGGCCACTCATACAACGTGGTTGGCCAACGTGGTCATGGTGAAGAAATCGAATGGCAAATGGCGGATGTGTGTCGACTTCACTACTCTTAATCTAGCTTGCCCAAAGGATAGCTATCCTCTTCCTAGAATTGACAAGCTTGTTGATTCCATTGCTGGTCACTCTACTCTCAGTTTCCTGGATGCTTACTCGGGATATCACCAGATAAAGATGCGCGAGGAGGACATAGTGAAAACGGCGTTTCAGGCAGCTGGAGGCATCTACTGCTACAATATGATGCCTTTTGGATTGAAGAATGCAGGAGCGACCTATCAGAGGATGGTGAACAAAGTCTTTGCCTCACAGATTGGTCGAAATATGGAGGCCTACGTTGACGACATGGTCATTAAAACTAAGGCCGGGAGTCACGTGGTCGACCTAAAGGAGACATTCGCCAATTTACGAGCAAACGACACTGAAGCTCAACCCCGCAAATGTGTGTTTGGAGTGGCAGCTGGCAAGTTCTTGGGATTCATGGTATCTCAAAGGGGCATAGAAGCTAATCCAGAGAAGATAAAGGCTTTAGTCGACATGAAGGCTCCCACCACTATCAAAGAGATGAAATGCCGACTTAATGGAAGCGGTAGCAGCTCTTGGTCGCTTCATATCAAAGTCGCCAGAAAGGTCTCTCCCCTTCTTCAAAGCATCGAGGGGGACGAAAAGTTTCTGAATGGATCGACCGAATGTCATTTGTCGTTCCAACATCTAAAGGATTACCTCGCTTACTCCACCCCCGCTAAGTAGCCCGACCACTCGGAGAAACTTTGTTTGTATACCTATCTCATGTGAGACAAGTCGGTTGCAGCAGTTGTTGATCGTAGAGAGGAGGGGCTTCGAAGCCTCGCTGTACTATATCGGCAAAGCTTTATCAGATGTGGAAAGTAGGTATTACAATGCCGAGAAGGTCGCCTATGCTTCTAGTCGTGGCTTCAAGGAAGCCATGCGAGCTTATTTTCTAGCTCATCCAATCGTGGTTCTTACTAATGCACCTTCTGAGAAAGATATTGCACAAGCCCGAGAGTTCAGGTCGACCGCTTCAATTGGTCAATTGCCCTCACCGAATTTGGATATTGACTATCGGCCTCGAAAGGCGTTGAAGGCTCAAGCTCTAGGCGACTTCTTGGTCGAGCTTACGTTCACCAAGGAAGAGCAACGAGCAACGAGTTCCTAAAGAAAAAGCTAAAGGGAAAGAACCAGCAGTCCCGTGTCGCCATTAGCCTACCCGACGATTGTTGGAAGGTCTATTCGGAGACGGGTCGCCACCAAGAATAGCGAAGTGGAGCCGGAATAGTGTTGATTGAGCTAAACTGGGACCGTGTATGAGGAATCACTAAGGTTCAAGTTTGATGCTTCCAATAACCAGCCGAATATGAGGCCTTGATTGCAGCTATCGAGTACGCCGGGTGCTTCTGTGAGCAACTAAGATCACGGCTTACGTGACTCACAATTGATAGTCAACCAGGTCGAGGCGAGTAGAAGTGCTTAGTTCTACTCTCATCAAATCTGCGACCTGGTGAAGGAACTAATAAAGCGACTTAGAATTCGGGAGATTCAAAGGATTGGAAGAGAAGATAACGAGCTACGATCTCCTTTCTCAAACGGCTACTCGGATGAGCCACATGGCGAGCCTATCTCCTTCCTCGAAAATCCGGCTCTTTATGAGAGGGTAAAAATTCAAAGGCATAGATGATCCTCAAGAAATTGGGACTCGGGAGAAGTGTTGGATCGAGGAAATGAAAGCATACTTAGAAAGTGGCGAGCCGCTGAGGACGAGAAGTTAAGGCTCGAGCTATCAAAAAGAAAGCTCCGAGATATGTCATTCAAGGAGGCGACTCTGTTCAGAGATCTTATACTCGGCCATTGCTAAAGTGCATCCATCCATCCCCAAGAGGTCGCCCTATTGATACGAAGTGCATAGTGGAATTTGTGGTGGACACCCTGGGGCCGGGGACTCTTGCCGACAAGTTAATCACATTGGGATACCATCTTTGGCCACACATGAGAGGCGGCACTCACAACTTTGTTCGTTCAAGAATGTGATCAATGCCAAAGATTTGCCAACCTTCCCCATGTGCCTACAATGAGCGAGACTCGTGATCGCGGCGCCATTTGACATGTGGGGCGTCGACCACTGGACCATTCCCTCCCGCCCGAGGAAACCTGCAAGTACGTGGATAGTGGCCATAGATTACTTCACCAAATGGGTTGAGGCCAAACCACTAGCTCGCATCACAGAGAGGAGAATGCTATCAACTTCATACACGACTTCATTTGGTGTCGGTTTGGTTTTCCTCGAGCTATAGTGTCTCGACAATGGGTTACAGCTTCTCCCGAGACTTTCAAATGTAGATGAAGCGAGCTGGGAATCAAACATTGGAAATCCTTCCGTCGCCTATCCTCAAGGAAATGGGCAAGTCAAAGCTGACAGCAAATAAACTTGTTCTATCTTCACTCAAGATCTGGGCTCGTAGGTCGACGAAACAATTGGTTGGACGAACTCCCCCTTGCTTCTTTGGGCGGTTCTGTACAACCACTCGGGGGCCTACGGGGAAACCCCTTTGCTCTCACATATGGGTCGAGGCCACGGCACTCGCCGAGCTCGAGATTCCCTACGGCTAGAGTGACCTTCTTTGATCAAGAGCGAGAATGACACCAACGGGTTGATCGACTTGGATCCGATCGACGAAAAGCGAGAAACGTACCTACCTCAGAATGGTCAATTACAAGCGGCGGACTAAAAGTTATCACGACAAGAAGGTCAAGGCAAGGTCTTTCCAAGTTGGAGATTATGTATTGAGAAAGATTGAGGCAACGGGTAGAAGGACCCGGCCAGAACAAGCTTATCTCCTAACTGGGAAGGTCCACATGTGGTCACTCGAGTCTGCCAAAGAAGGAACCTACTACGATAGCTCATCCGGAGGTGACGAGTTGAAACATCCTTGGCATGCTACTCACCTCATCAAATACTACTTCTAGTTTCAATTTCAAAGTTCAAGTTTATGTTAAAGCTAGTTTCGAATTGATGTAAAGCATGATTCCCACTTCAATGAAAAGAAAGAGTTTATTCGATCAAACATAGTGTTACATTAATATCAACAAGCTCGACTCTTAGTCGGCTTCGTTCCAACAAAGCTCGATTCTTAATCGCCTTTGATTACTTAACAAGTCCGACTCTTAGTCGACTTTGTTCTAATGAGCTCGACTCTTAGTCGGTTCATCTTAGCTCGACTCTTAGTCGCCTTCACCCTAATAGGCTCGACTCTTAGTCGCCTTCGTTCTAACAAGCTCGATTCTAAATCGCCTTCGTTCACTTAACAAGTCCGACTCTTAGTCGACTTCGTTCCGGATCGACTCGATTCTTAATCATTTCAAATGATATGAACGAGTTCGACTTATGATCAATCTCGTTCACGAAAAAGTTAATCAAGTCTGAGGTCGACTAAACCAACAAGATCAAGTCGCCTCTAGGCTCAAATTGACTCATTTATATTACCTACATCTAGCTCGACATACAATATGGAATGAAAAACATACAACATTCTGAAAACAAATGTCAGCTATGATAGAGAAGTCTCCCAAAACGGGCTAAGACTTGGACAAAGTTAACTTACAAAAATATTTTGCCTCCCAAAAAACTGGGCCAAGGCATTCGAACAATGTTAAAGCAAAAAACAAAAATATTGTTTGGAACTTGTTCATTACAAATCCAACTAAATAATTCAGGAGTCCTGGCCAACATCTGCTTGGTCGTCGGCTAGCGGCTCGACCCTCTTCCTCTCCTTGTTGCTGAGGGTCTAAAGGTTTACCCGACTCCGAATAAATTTGTTCATCTACTGTCTCCATAGCTTCAGCATCATCAAGCTCCGCCAAGACCACATCAAAATTTCTGTCAAGGACAGGGGGAGCCTCCCACTTCTCACAATGATCTTCTTCATCTTCCTGGGCAATAAAGGCCAAGTCGTTCTCAAGATAGGGAACAAGCGAATGACCTTGGCGAGCTGCCATGTCGTACTGGGACTCGTAAAAACCCAACGAGCTAATTGCTCGATGGTAATCGTAGCCGAAGGATCCACCAAAGTGCTCGACGGGCCATGTGTCTCTTCCCAACCTCGAGAAAGTCTTGTGCCACAGCCACTATGGCATCATAAAACTCATCTCCCTCCTTGAACTTCTCCACAGCATCAGGGCCAGCCTTCTTCAGAGCCTCCTTCCACTTAGCTCGAGCCGAGTTATGCTCCTCGTTAAGCTCCTTCAAGAAAGAATCTTTATCAGCAAGAAGTTTGGTGACGGTGGCAAGCTCAACCTTAGTCCTCTCATGAGCAAGGCGCTCAGCATCCCTCTCTGAAGTCACTTCCTTAAGTTTGGACTCTGAAGCTTCGAGGTCGGACAGGGCCTTTATCTTCACCATCTCATTGGCTTCATATGTATTGTCCAGGTCGTTGTACTTCTCCTTCAAATCCGCAAGCTCTTTAGCCTTTTTGGAGTAATCTTGAAGGGCTTGTCTCTCTCTCTCAATAGAAGCTCTCCAAGAGCTCTTCACCTGCTCGACCATCGTAAGATTCTGCATTTCAAAGAAACAGAAGAAGTGTTAGCTCGTGATTTGAGTGGATCGAGTAAAGGGATAAGCAACTACAATGAAAGAGAAAATGACAAGTTACCTCACTATGAGCCATTCCAGAGCGAGCAGAAAATTCCTCGGGGGTGATCCCCTTATCAGCAAAATGGGCTAGGAGATCGACATCTATTGCCCTCCTAACAATCACTTGGCCCAGGCTCATGTCGGGATAGCGACGGCTCAAGCTGTTAAACCCTTCCAGTGGAGGAACATCACTCAGCCTCTTCATCTTTTCATCCAGAGACTCCTTACTGGGAGGAAGGAAGGCTGGTGGAGGCAATTGGCTCGAGGACACAGACTTGCCCTTCTCAGATCGGGACCTCTTCTTCGAGCTTATAGGACGATCGTCCTCTTCCTCCATATCATCTTCATCAACGTTGACGACCAGTAAAGGGCTAGCCCCCACCATCCCAGCTCCAGAGGTCTCCATATTGGTGTCTTGATTTGGGTCGGAGCTCAGACTTGCCCTTACTGACCTATGGGAATCATCACCTCCTTCATTGGCATCATTGGATTGGGTGCCGCTTTGCAAAGGGTCTTCCAGCTCGACCTCTTCCATCGGGATCATTCCAGCAACATCCTTCGGAAGCAAATTGTTCCTAGCAACAGCTTCTCTCTCTCTGCTCGCCTTAGCATTGGCAGCCCCATGAGCCCTCTTGGCTTTCCTCTTGTCAGAAACCCCAACAATACGCACCATATTTGCTTCTTGTTCGGGAGTTAAAACTACACGACATCAAAAGAATCAAGTGTTAGCTCGACGATTCAAAACAGTCCTACGAGTAAATCATTGACGAGGTAATTGATACAATTCAAAGCAGTTCTATGTACGAATTGAATAACTCTACATACGAGCAGGCAATTTGATAAAGAGTTGCAACTCGAAATAGTTCTATGTACGAGCTAACTAAGTTCTACATACGAGCAGACAACGGACGATCTAAGAGTTGTATATGCAGCTAAAAATAACGCTATGTGCCAATGATAAGTTACTCATGC
Organism: Adenophora triphylla var. japonica; assembly: GCA_022495995.1. NCBI lineage: Eukaryota > Viridiplantae > Streptophyta > Magnoliopsida > Asterales > Campanulaceae > Adenophora > Adenophora triphylla. The sequence continues at coordinate 783,041 of JAFEMH010000410.1, read as the reverse complement.
AAGTTAACAATGGACGAGCTAATGAATGCAGGTCAAGTAAATCCTTACCACCAACATGCTCTCCGCGGTCTTTGCAGTAATTTTCATTCTTCTGACAAAATTGACAGTTCTCCTTCAACCTACCCAAGGAATGAGTAACCCAGTCCGGATATACCTGGCCTCTCAATACAGGAACAAGGGGTTCCACCACTCCATCCCCAGGCATCATCCCAGCTTGGATGTAGTTATACTTGGTTGTCCCTAACACCTCCCAGCTAATGGGTCTTTTCGCGACCAACGCACACAACTTCCTATACAAGGTCTGGTGCCATGGAGGCTCCCAGTAGTTTTCCTCGTCAATAGTGTCAGACTCACTACCTGGCAAGGGGAACTCCCATCCCAGCCTACTCTCTACAAATACCACATAGGAATTCCAGCTGCTATGTTTGTTGGGAAGGTTGGCAAACAATTTTGGAGAATTGGGTTTGGAAGGAGTACTAATCCCCCAATCTGCCTTGTCGAGCTTTGGAGCGAAAAATTCTTTGAAGACTCTCATGCAAGGTTCATGGCCTAGAAACCTGCATACCATGGCAAAGCACACTAGTACTCTACAAGTGTTGGCCCCAAGCTGAAGAGGAAGAGCATCCATGCACTCCAGAAACTCGTTGATGAAGGGATCTAAGGGCAACCTCAACCCCGCCTCAAACTGTCCATAAAAGAAGGCCACCCTAGTGGTATCAGTAGTGAAGCTGGTACGGAACTTGGCCATAAAGTCCGCCTTACTAAGGATGGTTATCCTATAATCCGCTCTACTTACTCCACAGAAATCATAAATCATATTGTATCGGGACTCCATATTCTTCTTCCCTCGAAGAGGCCTACTGGGTATATATCCTCTCTCATTCTTCCCCGGTACAACAGAGGAGCCAAAAGCATTCACAATTCGGGGGCCGGAAGAGGTCGAAGCAGCATTTCCTTCTTGAGTTGTCATATCTGTACAAGAAGAAGGAGAAACAGGGGAGTCAGTCCTATGATCACATTCAGTCGACCTACCTAAGGGCGACCTAAACTCCCCTGGAAAACCTATTCTATTTCTAAGGAAGGAGGGCTTTTGGACGTCCCTAACATAAAACAAGGTAATATGGTCAAGCAGTTCATGGAATAAATGAAAAGCGACAACAGTTGAGTCGTCAATCACCACATTCTCAATTTCTCCTACAATGGGCAGCCCTATCTCAGTGTAATTCAACCCCCAACTAGTCAAAATGGAGGCGCACTCATCTAAGGACATCACTCTCCACTCACCGTTCACATTCTTGCATGCCCTACGGTTAACAGTACAGTAGCCATACCAAGCTCCTGGTTCACTACTAAAGGTCCTAGCCATGGCGGAATTGAACACAAAGCAGAAATTAAAGCCCTAAAACAAAAATACAAGGGAAATACCTCAATTGATTGAAGAAAGGAAGTTCGTTGCTGAAGCCGAGAGCTGAATTTAAATCTTGCTGAAATCCCGTGATTATCGCCGGAGAAGAAGAAGTTCTAGAGCAGTAAAAGTTCTAAACGAAGAGGAATTTCTCTATTTATATTTTCCTAAATTTGGAAGGGGAAAAGAAAATCAAAATTAATTTTCCAAAATTAAAGATTGAGGCGGTTTTCGAGAAGGAGTTCCAAACGTCAGAACTGTAATCATTACTAAAACCGGCGCTCCTTCATCTCCAACCGTTCATCACCAACGATCAGGATGTTGCCACGTCATCATAGTCGACCTACTTCAAAGACTAGCATCGACCTCCGAGTAGAGCAATTTTGGCAAAGAAATCTTCTTAACTTCCAAGTCGACGAAGTCAACTCGAAAGTTGGGGGCCACCGAACATACCAAAAGTGTCGAGTCGGGCCAAACGAGTAAAGCCCAATCACGGATAACATTGGCACCCACATTCTCAATGAGGCTGATCCAATCCGAGCAAGGCCCACGGCCCATCTCACACATCGGGCCGACTAAGCCCATGGTCCGACTTACGTGTCCCGACCTAACTTAGTCCGACCTCACGATCCATGCTACAATTCGGGTACGAACCATGCTCTACTCCGACAATGTCGACTCATTCCACGAGTGGCGACCTCGACCTAACTCAGCAAGTGACGACCTGACACTTGCCGGCTTATTTGGTTAATCAATGCTCACAACTACATCCCTACAAATCAGGGACCGTTATAGACACGTGCCCACTACCAATTAACTGCCGCTATAATCTCGGAGGACATGTTGCCTCCCCAAAAATACATCACTCTTGCCTATAAATACTTCATCACTACCAAACGGTGAGAGGTAACTGCCATTTTGTTATCAGAATTCATTATTCTATACATTTTGAGCTATAAACAACGGTAATCTTACTCTCACGCCCGAGCGTCTTCGCCGGAGACACATCCGGCTAGTCGTGGGTTCTGTTTTCAGGTCAAGGAGCCAGGTGATCAGTCCTGCCACGTGGAGGAAGATTGATAAGCACATTTCCTGCAGCATCAGTAGTATTTATTTAAAGTTGTACCAAACTAAAAATAAGACTATCAGCATTTTTTTCTTCAATATTTCAACAAAATGAAAAGCAGATAACAAATATAAAGGTGCTTAATACAATGTAAAATATTTACAGTGCTATGTAAAAATACTAAAATTTTATTAGTAGAAAAAAGCTTTTTTACATGGCACTAAAAATATTTTTACATTGTGTATTGTGTTGAACGTCCTTTACACTTATTATCTGATTTTCATTTTGCCGAAGCGATGGAGTTAAAAAGCGCTGGAATGGTTCCACATCCCTAAAAATGTGATATTTGGTATGAAATGAAGAAAATGTTATCTTTTGATATATTTTGATATACCATGTGGTATTTTTTTTATTTTTTATTTTGCTAAGACCCCATTTTTGGAATGTTCTAAACTTGGCTTTCAAGGTGGGGTTTGGATATTTTTGCATATGTTCTTTTATTGATGTGGTTTTTTTTTTGTTTTCAAGTTAAATATAGTATTTTCTCATTTATTTATTTGTTATAATAAGGCATACATTATGTGTTGTGAATTCCACCATAAAAGTGATAGATGGCAGCATGATGGATTTCCACTCAGATAATGTAGATGGTAACATAATAATAATCCACTTGATCAACTTATATAATGTAATAATAATGTTTTACATTTTTTTTTTAATTTGATAAGTATATGACATGTTTTAAAAAATGAAATATTTTTAATACATTTTTGACATTATATAATTAATGATACAACAAAGACAGTAAAATATTAGTTTCAAAATAATTTAAAATCAACTAAAATGAATTGTTATACAAAATAGTCAATTAAAAGAATAAAATGACTAAGACCATTCCAACGGTTTTGTGCAAAAATTGCAATATTTTCTATAATAATGCAGTTTTTGTACCAAACATTTTCAATAATTTGCTTTAAATCTTGTATCAAATAAGAATATTCTTAAAATATTTATTATTATTTCACTTATTTAAATAATAATAAGTTACATATATTTTATATTATAAAATCTTTTCATATATATAAAAAAATTAAAAGAAAAATTTTCAAAAAGAAAGAAAGAAAGAATATCGGGATAGGGCATCTCTATTTCTTGCACCAAATTAGAAGCAAAAAATTAGAGTTGTTTCAATTGGAGATGCTCTAAATATATATCTATACCTATATCAAAGTTGGTGAGAAGGGTTATGAATTTGCCATATGTACATGCATTGATAAAAACTTGATTATAAAGAAGCTAACTCATTAATATCCCAAAATCTATATGACTTTTGGGAATTTTTTTTCAAATAATACCTTTTTACTTTTTTATTTCCCAAAATAACTTACTGTTCAAAGTTTTGCCCAAATTATCCCTTTTTTTTAAACTCGCTACACCGTGTAGCGAGTTTGACTTGGACAGGTAAAACTCGCTACACCGTGTAGCGAGTTTTGTGTAATTAAGACTGACGATTTGGTATTTAATTAGGACAATTAATTAAGCTAAACTCGCTACACCGTGTAGCGAGTTTGACATGCCCAAGTCAAACTCGCTACACGGTGTAGCGAGTTTCTCTTTAATAAATGCCCCACCTGAGTTTTTCAGATTCATTTATCTTCCTCTCTTCCTCCCCTTCCTCATTCATTCATTCTCTCTATCTCTCTCGTATCCTCCTCGCAACCCTCAATCTTCTCAATCCAAATTCTATTAAACCCAAAAAAATGGATCCTAACGAGCCTCGTTTTTTTTCCGCGGTGAAGCCTCCTCTTCATCGCGTGTTATTCCTGATCCCGCCGGTGCCGTAGATTTCGCCATGCACCAGAGAAATCTCGACCGTGAGAACTTATCTTCACAACAAACACCGATCACAACCCAAGAATATATACGGAGAGCGATTGAAGATCCGGTGAAGGATGAAGCTTTCCAAGACGGTCCTTGGCTCTCTGCAATGGAATTTTTCACTGAAGCCGGTACATATTATCCGTTGAGCTCTATCAAGAAGAAATGTCATACTATTGACAGGGTGGATCAGGTATAATAATTAATTATAGTTAAATGTGTGTACACTTTGATTGATTTTTTACATTTATGTATGTTCTATTAGGTTGTTGCTGTTATCAAGTCCTGTAAACCAAATAATTTTGGTGATCTCTGGGTGACTTTAAAGGTTAAGATATGAGCTTAGTATGCTTTCTATTATGGGTGAAATGTGTTTTGAGTTACTAACTGGGATAAAATTATTAGGATCCTACGGATACCATAGAAACTTTCATTCATCATAAAGTGACTGAGAGCGAATTTGGAAAAGATATATCTGTCGGTTCCGTTCTGATACTTCAGAAGGTATGATATATTAATTAGTGAATTTGGAATCATCATTAATACTTTCATCTAATTGTTTGTTTTGAAATATTTAGGTTGTTGTTTGGCACCCCATCCCATCACGATCAACACGTTATCTTAACATCACACTCCCTAATGTGTTCAAGGTACATATTTTCTTATTTTTGCTGAATTGTTGGAATCATATAGTAAATAATATTCAACTCATTTATTTTGCAGGTATTTCCTAAGAATGATGAAGTTAATCTGGCTGAATTCTAAGCCCATTTTGTTTACTTGAATTTCCTAAATGTTTAAATTAATTAATGTAAGATTTCCTACGTGACCGGGATATGGTCACTAACTTGATTATATTTATTTTTATGTTATTTTAGTTTTTAAAAATTATTTGGTACATTTTGTGTTTGGTTTCTTTGCAATTTTTCATGTCATCATTATATTTAACACATGTAAAAAAAAATTGATGTTCGTATGAAGGTATTTTGAGCAATAATTTGAAGTTAATTTAATTATCCAAATTAAAATTTAAAATTTGTTATTGATACACCATTATATGTACTACAAATAACAATTTTTAGATATTCATTATGATAACTAAGTTAACCTATATTTATTGATCAAAATACCTTCGCGAACGAAAAAAAAAATGAAAATAAGAAATGTTGAATCGAAGAAAATTATTGAAGGGACAATCTCTGGCTTAAACTCGCTACACCGTGTAGCGAGTTTCATTAAAGTTGAAATCGCTACATGGTGTAGCGAGTTTAATTCAACTTTAATTATTATCTCAAAATTTCGAATTGGGACACAAATTAGTAACATATTTGAGACTAATTTGTGTAAATTTTTACAATGTCATCAAAACAATCCTAAATTGTAAGTAATTAAATAATAAAATCGAAGCTAAAATTCAACACAATACAGAAATTTAAACCTACAATTAAGAAAAAGACTGAATTTTCACTTGGCAAAATCAGTTGGCTGTTTCTTCTTCTTCTTCTTCTTCTTCTTCTTCTTCTTCTTCTTCTTCTTCTTCTTCTTCCTTTCCTTTCTTGGGCGACGACTATGGAGTAAGGTTTTTTTTTTGTTTGATTGAAGACGTAAACTGGAAGAGAAAAGGGTTTTAAATAACTCGCTACACCGTGTAGCGAGTTTGGCCCCAAGTCAAACTCGCTACACGGTGAAGCGAGTTTAGCTTAATTAATTGCCCTAATTAAATTCCAAACCGACAGTCTTAATTACACAAAACTCGCTACACGATGTAGCGAGTTTGACCTGTCCAAGTCAAACTCGCTACACGGTGTAGCGAGTTTCAAAAAATGGGACAGTTTGGGCAAAATTTTGAACAGTAAGTCATTTTTGAAATTAAAAAAGTAAAAAGGTATTATTTGAGAAAAAATTCTGACTTTTGGTATTCTCTTTATTAACTAATATTATTAGTTAATAATAATAGTTATTATATACTCCCTTCGTCCCATTACAAATCACACACTTTCCTTTTTGGACGTCCCACTACAAATCAAACACTTCCTAAAATGGAAAGTTTTTATCACTATTCCCTCCACTCATTCTCTCTCCTACATTATTTTAATACTCACAACACCATTATAATTTACTATTCCCTCCACTCATTCTCTCTCCTATTTTACTTTTACACTCACAACATTTATATCATTATTTTTTTTCTTAATCCACGCGTGTACAGTAACCGTATGAATTGTAATGGAACGGAGGGAGTATGTTAACTATTACTATTAATATTAATAGTTAATCACAATAGTTACTATATATGTTAACATTCATATTAATAGCATTAGTTAATAATAATAATAGTTACTATATATGAATTAACATTACTATTAATAGTATTAGTTAATCATAATAACTAATATATAGGTTAACTATCACTATTACTATTATTAGTTAATTATAATAGTTAGTATTACTATTATTAGTTTATTATAATAGTTACTATTACTATTATTAGTTTATTATAATAGCGACTATATATGTTAACTATTATCATTAATAGTATTAGTTAATTATAATAATAATTATACAGGTAACTATTATCATTTAGTTTACTATAAGTTAATATTATCATTAAATATAACAATTACTATATATGTTGACTATTAAACCTACAATTTAAGAAATATACTCCCTCCATCCCGGTTCACTTGGCACTAATTTTCATTTTGGGTCGTCCCACTTCACTTGGCACCGCCCAAAATGAAAAGTTTTTTATATTTTTATATTAACCCTACCCCACCATTTTCCTCCTAATGACAACAATTAAAATAACACCATCCATTTAACTTAAACAAATCCCACCCAATAATCCAAAAAAAAACAAAAAAACAAAAAAACAAATCCCACCCATTTAATTTCTTTTACCAGAACCCCATTAATTTTTTACCCACCCCATTTATTTTTTGCACCTACCAGATCATAAACCTAATTCTAATTCAACCCAACCTCACCCCACCCTTCCCATACGCCATTCATTCTCTCCTTCCAAACCCTCTCAAGAAACCCTAATTATCTTTCGCCGCCGTCATCAAAACCCAATCAATTTACAGATGGATTCTCCTCCATTGTCAAGACAATCAAGCTTCGTTTTGTTGTTCCCCAAAGATAGCACAGTGTCGGTCTTTCCTCCCTTTGATGCCGATTCATATCCAAACCCTAATTTGCCTAGTGATGATGAATCTTGTTTGAATCTCATGGATCTGCCATTATTGGGCAATGGAAGCTTCGATTCGATGGATTTGTTGCCCGTACATGATACGGTGGCGGCATTTCCCCATCTTCAAGGTGATTCACATTCGTGCCCTAATTCCCATTTTCCCCCTGCTATTTTTCTTGACTCAAACCAAGTCTATGATGACTCTATCGTGCCTGAGACTCAGTTCACCCAAATCTCCGACTCATTTGTGCCAGAGACTCAGTTCACCCAAATCTCCGACTCATTTGTGTCGGAGACTCAGTTCACCCAAATTTCCGACTCATATGTGACGTATGAACCACCTGAGTTTACCCCTATTGAAGAGAAGGCTCCGTCCATTGAATCGAAAGCTTCGGATTACCTCTCAACCCTTGGAATGTTGGCCATTTTCCTACCTAGATGGATTAAGAAGGATGCTCTTGATAGTCCATACTATCCCGCTATACCTGAAGTTAGAGAATTCTTGCATTCCACTCGTTATCAGGTCGTATCTCTAATTTCACTTCTGTTTCTGTAAAATTGGGTGATTAAGAGTACAGTTTGTCTTTGGAAATTTAACTTTGTATGAGTCATTTGTGTATCAAGCTTCATTTGGAAAATTGTATTCTCTGCCATTTGGTTTGGTTCCCTTCATTTGCTCATTTTGTATGTTCACAATGATGATTTGAAATTGTTGCTTGTTATTGCTAGAGTGTCTATGATGATATTTGCTGACACTATTATTTTTGTGGAAAAAAATAATTTATTATAACAACATTTGTAAAAGAAATGATACTAATTTTTCATAACAAAAAGCCACTTTTTCCTTACAAAACGCCACTATTTTTCATACACAAAAGGCCACTATTTTTCATAAACAAAAAGCCACTTTTTCCTTACAAAACGCCACTATTTTTCATACACAAAAGGCCACTATTTTTCATAAACAAAAAGCCACTTTTTCCTTACAAAACGCCACTATTTTTCATACACAAAAGGCCACTATTTTTCATAAACAAAAGGCCACTTTCTTCTTCTACAAATGACCACTATTCTAGGACAGAAAATCTTCCATCATGCCCTCAAGTCCTCCAGCATGCCCTCGCTCCATTAGATACAATAAACACTCTTTTACCAAACTTTTATCCACTGTTGCCTCATTTGGGAGTAATCCTCTTCGATATAAAGCATCCTTTTTCATGTGTTGGAGTTTATAATCATTGTTTCCACGTTTGATCATGATCTGTTCAAAACATGTTTGCAAACTTAGGAATACCTTGTTAAGTTTGTAATCTGATAGATTGTTGAAGGAATCTATAACTGCAGCCACCAACTCATCAATGTTATTTGCTTGGACATCATTCTTTAGTGACTGGATTGATCTAAACCATCCTAGATCATTAACATTGGTGTCTGGTGAGTTTGGTGGCTGGAACACCAACTTTATATTGAACCCATCTGATGTTGCTGCAGCTATGAAATCAGGGTCAGTTTCTAGATTTAAATGTGGTGGGGCATTATCCCATTGTATGGTTATGTCTTTGCTAAAAGTTGGTGGCCATTTAACTTTAATGGAAGGGATCACCTGCAATTAAGTTAAAAAAAAATGTATTAAAACTCCATGTGATGACATCTGTGGTAAGATAAAAGAATGGTAATTGATAGACTTACATTGTTCAGCATCATTTGTTTGGTGGTTTCCTTGTTGATTGATTCCATTGGCTTGGTTACAAGTGTTCCAGCAGGCCTGTTGACACTCCTTCTCTTGGCTGGTTCCTTTGTTGTAAATGGCCATAGTCCCACCTTTCCATCAAATATCAACTCTCCATTTTCTTCATAAATGGGTCTACTAACAACACATATAACCATAACCTTAGTTATGAATCTCTTACTTTGACATGTCCTATGTGGTTCAACTTCTCCAGGCATAATGTAGTAATTTTCAGTGCAGTCAGTCATATTATACCACTTTTCGTCGACATGAATATTATGGGTCATACTTTTAAAGATGGGTTTATCTGTACTAACATCATACCTGAGTGAACTTAAACAAAATTTGAGCCTTGAAATTTTGTTGAAATCATTCAAAGAAGGTTTAATGACATTACTATGGCGTCTGATATCTCCACTCTTTTTCCATCTAAAAATTGTACTCTTGCTTACACCCAAATGTTTAGAAAGATTTCTAAATGTAGTTCTCTTTTTGAAAGGTAAAGCTTTCAATTTTTCAGCATCAAATGGAATTTTTGTTGATCTAATGTTACCTTCTCTGTTGTTAGGCAAATCAAGCTTCTGTCCAAGCTTCATCTGGTTCTTCACAAGGTTCCAAAATCTGAAAACTGACCTCCTGCTAATTCCAAACTTCAGTTGAGCTTCAGCCACCTTGGATTTTGGAAGAATTCTCTGTGTGTTTTGAAACGTACCTACTGCAGAAATGGCTAGGAACTGGGCAATCAAGACTTTTTGTTCTCTTGGAATATCTTTTGTCATTTTGATTTTTTTTTTTTTTTTTGAAATGGGTTAAGAACCCAGTTTGGATTTGGACTGATTATGTGTGTTTGGTTACTGTGTGTATTTGTAAGGAATAGTAATGGTGTACTGTAAAAGGGAAATTCAAATTAGGAGGGAACTTTGAATTTTGAATGTTGCTGAAGTCATGCTTATGTAATTGGATATTTACCCAGCTATAATTAATTTTTCCTCCTTTTTGTTTACTTTTGATTATTTTTTTTAAAAATGGCTGCTCAATTAATTAAGAGGTGGTGAGATCTCTTAATCTTTGTCCACTTGTACTATTTTGTTTATTTTTTTATTTTTCCTTAGTTATTGTGCCATTTATTTTGGTGCCAAGTGAACCGGGACGGAGGGAGTATATCATTATAGTAAAATATAATTAAAAATATTAATTTTTAATATATTAGAATATCTTAGATAATGTTTCAATATTAGTTAATAATAATAGTTACTATACATATGATAATTGTTAATGTTTAATTTAACTAGTACTCTCTTACCATGCCGCTGACACGATAACAGTACAAAAATTAAAAAAAAAATGATGAAATTCCCCCCCCACCCCACACAAAAAATATTCTACCCACTACCATCTTTCTACCCAACTTAAGGCTTTTTGCTTAACTTATATGTAGTAGTTGTATCCTCCTATCCAAACATAGCCAAAAAATACTTACTTCCCCACTTTCCCGATGACTGATCCATCGGTAAACAACTAAGAGCCTCAAGTTCTGCTTCGCTCCAAACTGCCCCTGCTGTGAAGAATCTTTCTTCATTCTATTTCTTTTATTGTGTACTTTGTCTTGTCTAGCCTACTGCAACCACTAACCAAATTCACCTGAAATTATGAAAATTAGTTTCAGTGAAAAAGCAGGGGGTGGGGAGGCGGATGCGAATCTGTAGCATTTTCCTTTATATGGAGTCATCTATGTGTAACAGTTTCCCAATCTTGTACATACATAACATTTTGAGAAACCAAGTCATACACTATAAAAAAAAATCTCACTCTCAAATATAAATCCAGATAAATAACAAAATAAACCAATATTCAAGAATGAATTTGACAAATTGCCCCCTCACAATTTAATTCAAATAGAAAAATAAACAAAATCCATAGCATTCTATTAACTTGATCAAACTACGCTTCAAATCATAAACATCAATAAATTACATTTCTATAAAATAATCTATCCTAAACACAGTTTAATATAAACTCCTTGATAAAGTGGGTCGTTTTTTAAGACGAAGATACATGAATTTCCTATATCCCTGTGTCCGCTCTCAAGCACTTTGACCCAACATTAATGATGAGATTTATGGGCCTGAACACTTTCTGTTTTAATATCACTTAATATCAGAAGACAACCATAAGTAACAACAAAACCTAACAAAAATATACCCTAAACATTCAGAAAAGAATGAAATTCTAACGAAAAATTGACACAAAAATCAAAGAATTAAAAATGAAGCTCTTTTTTTAGTCAGGCAAACACACAAACAGGTTGAGTGCAGTATTTATTTAACACTTTTCCGGAAACAACAAAGATCATACTACATCCGTCCCAATTAAAATGGTTACCAACAAATAAGTAAACAACAAAATCTAACTGAAAGATCTTTGTGAAGTAAAATTATCTCATCTATTCCATATCAAACGTAGACTACGTAGAAACATAACTTAACTTTTTTATCCCAAACGCAACATTTATATAGGCCAAATATTTTCAGCTTTTTTCTTTTGGGATCTGTTTATAATAGCAAGTACTTGCAAAGCTCCAACATGAACTCCGATGAATTCTTGCATTAGGATATGATAATTTGACATTCACTGGCTTTTGCAGTAACCCAATGTGCATAAATTTATAGTGTGATAATTATAAAGAAAGGAGAAAGTCAATAATATTTGTAAAAATTTATTTTGTGGAAAGGTTGGTATAAGCCCGTTTCATCAGGTTGTTGAAGGGGTCAGAGAAAAGGATAACAACACAACAAAAGTTGTTAGTGTAATGGCCGTTCAATGATTAGTCAACATTATGTGAACATAGTTAGATTATGCAGATTTTAGCCAACCCATCCAAGTAAAATAACTGCATGACTCATCTGCAGAGGGTGAACAAATCTAGACGTATGCTGCTGTGAAGTTAGCCAACCCAGCTAATGTTTTTTTTTTGTATTCTTATCTTGATTGCTGAACCGATAGCATGTGATTTATTGAAATGCATATTCATGTCTGAATTGTAATCATTAATAACGATTAAATAATAGAACTATGACGTGTTTGAATTAACTTTTGGTTTTATTATGTCTTGAACTTTTTTTCAACAATAACCTCTTTAAGAAATATAAACGGTTGATTTGAATGGTGATCTTCTAGATTTTTTTATTCAATCAACTTTCGTTTGTGCTTGAGCAGGACTCTTTTACGCGGTGTTTCAAGTCAAATCCTCCAGAACCTTATAACTGGAACATATATTTATTTCCATTGTGGAGCTTGGGAGTTGTAGTTTGATATGGGAATTTCTTTCCAATAAGGTTATTTTTTTTTTCATATTAAAAGAGAGTATATATATTTTGACATTTACATGATTGATGGTTCAGAACAGGAAAATTGAAAAGTAATCGTATAAAAGGAATCGAGGCATAGTTTACGTATAACGCCATTTTTTTAATAAAGTAATGCTTGCTTGATTAGTTTTCATTTCAATGTTTCAGTGATATTATAAATATTTAATTAGTTTTTCCTTTTATAACCATAACAAAAGGTGGAGATTTGATTGATTACAATATGATTACTATCGCAAGCGTTCTTGGTCGAAAAATGGGAATGAAATATCCCACTGAATTCAATTCCTTATACCAAATACCAAATGACTTCTAAAAAAAAAAGAGAGATTCACTCATGTATGGAATAAAGAAATAAACGACGTCATCTTTTATAAAAGAAAGAAAAAGAAAAGAATAAGATAAAAATGTTTCTCAAAAAGAACTTACCTAAGTTTCCATTTTTTGCAAACTCAATAAATCACCATGACATAGCCTTTGTTGAATATCAGTTCATGAACACTAAACACGTTTTGTTTAAAGTGCAGGGTTCTAGTATTGACAATAGGATGGATAATATTCCTTCCAGCTTATATTCCTGTGCATGTGCTGTTAAAAGGGCATGATAAGTTGAGGAAAAAGTTAGAGGGAAGAATGCTTGCTTTGCCATCCTTCTGTGCCTTTTGTCTTTGGATAAATATTGTAGTATCGAAACCCTGTAACATAATTTCTTTATTCGTAGCTAGTGATTCTGTATGGGAACAACCCTCACATACACACACGCACACACACACCTATAAGGGAGTACATAGTACCTTTACATGCTCATACTCCTCTGTCCCGCTCAAAATAAGATTTTCGAGCGGGACAGAGGAGTACATATTTTGTGAATTTGGATAATTACTTTGTATTTAAATTACTTGGTCAAAGCGTAATCAGGTTTACCGAAATCATATTTCGAGCTGGAGAGAGAGTACATATTTTGTGAATCTGGATGTTAAATTTCAGTTGTGTCATCCGATGGAAATCAATCTAAGAAGGCTTGATGCTTTCAACAGAGCAGAGTGGCCAAAAGTGATTCATTTGGCTAGCTTGAAATATCTTAAGAAAGTTTGAGTTCTTATATGTGTTTAATGGATTCTTGACTTTGTTTATGTGGTGTGTAAAGGGCTCTGATGAAATTAATTTGTAGCTTCTTTGTTGCATCATGGACTGGGGTTGTCAAATACCAAGGATCAAGGCCTAGCATGAGGCCTAAGCAGGTATTTTTGTCTACAAATGGAAGCCTCTCAATTACAATATGATGCTTCTTAGAATGTTTATTAGTTTAAGTAGTTTTGCCCTTCTAGCATGTGAGTCCAGGGTTTCGCAATACATAGAGAAAGTGGCTTACTGGTTCATGATAATTATCAAGATGAACTGGGTTGAAAGTTGCAACCATATATCTATAGTTGCTATTAGACACTTAAATCAAATTCAACATAAATGTTTCCCTATTACTCTTAAATTAAACCAATGACAGTAAAAAGATGCCGAAGTTTGGGTCAGGCAAACACACAAACAGGTAGAGTGCACTATATCTTTAACATCAAATTCTGGAAACAACAATGATCAACCAAGTATAGAAATCACAACAATTTAATCAGACATTGAAACACCATAACAAAGAGAACGTACCTTAGAGAGTTCACCGGTGAGTTGAGGCAGAGGGAGAACGTGCTGGAGAAGTTCGTCGGAGGGTGAGCATAGAAGAAGTGGATGAAAGTGAACGCTGGGAGTAACACTTTTTGAAGGACCAGTAACAGCGGGAGAACGTAGGAAGTCCATTATTTAAACAAAAGCAATGAAATAGGAATTAAGGTGGGATTCAGATTGTGATATTTTGACAGGGTTAATAGGAATTGAAGTAGGATTCCTTGACTAGGTAAAGAAGAAATTGTCAAAATTCAGATCGATTTGCAGGAAGAATTGTCGATTTCCTTTCTGATTTGAAATAGGAAAAGATCGACCAGAGAAGGAGAAGCTGAGTAACCAGAATTGAAGTTGGATTCCTTGATCGGGTAAATAATAAATTGTCGAAATCCAGATCGATTTGAAGGAGGGATTGTCGATTTCTGTTCTGATTTGAAATAAGAGAAGCTCGGCCAGAGAAGGAGTAACCGTTGTTTTAGAAATATGTTTGTTTCTTTTTTAGATTTAATATTGGCCACTATTTGTCTTTTGTGAAAGTAAATCTTGACCACTATTTGTGTGGTGGTTGAAATCCACCCCTATTGTAATATAGATATTTAATATACTCCGTATTTGATTAGTATTAGATGTTAAACTTACTATATTGGATCAATATTCCCATATAAATTTTTATTTTAGATGATGGTTATTATATTAGTTAACCATAACTAGAAAAAATATTTTTCTAAAAGATAATAAAAATATTATTCTACTAATACATTAGATGTAAATAGGAAAAATTCCCCTAGCACCCCCCTGCCCAGATTTTTCCCCTTAAAATAAAACTTTTTTTGTAAATCTCAAATAAAGAGTTATTCACATATTCAAATTCCCCGGACACCCCTATGCTCTCCCCTCATGTCATTTCCTCTCCCCTCCCATTTTGATCTCTTCCCGCTCTCTCTCTCTCTCTAAACACACGCACACGCAGTTTCTCTCTTTCTCCAAACTCTCTCCGGCTCCTTCATCATCTACGACGACCGGCAAACTCCTCTATTCGCTACTTCAATTTTCGAATTTGGGGTTTCGATTTAGATTTCAATTTTGAATTTGGGATTTCAAGTTGAGGTACCGATGGGGGATAATGGAGAAGCTGATAACTTTATAATAGATTGAACCAGCAACAAATTCCATACGAAATTGCATCACAGAAAGATCAAATAGGAGTCGAAAAATGAAGCTCGTCGGCGGTAGATACGGAAGGCTTGTCGGCAACTCTATGAACGACATTAAGAGGCCTTAAAAGTCTGGGGTTATACGACGGTGTTGTACAAAGAACGAAAAATTGGGATGCTTCGGGACGTGAATCGATTGAGTGGTTTGGGTTGAGGTAACAGAAGGTGGCGGCAATCTGAATCGCTGACCGGAGACCCAAATGGGAAACTTCCATTTCCGTGTAGTCGAGACATCTCCATCGTCGGGTTTCTGTCTTTCTTTTTGTTTTCGTTATTTGCATTTTTTTTTTGCAGAGATGAGTTGTAATGGTGGCTGTTGGAGAAGTGACGGAGGTGGTGGATTTTGGGGTGATATTCCGTTATTGAAATTTTTTTGATTAAATTATAAGAGTTGTAAATGTGTAAATGTGTAAATCAGAATTTTTTTATTTTTTGGGTTGAAAAATTTGTCTTATAAATCAATTATAATAGACAAAGTAGTCTTATAACTAACTTATAAGAGTTGTAAATGTGTAAATTATGAGAGTAATTCGTTGTTATTATTGAAATTTTTGATTTTTTGTTGAAAAATTTGTCTTATAAGTCAATTATAAGAGACAAGGTGGTCTTATAATTAACTTATAAGAGTTGTAAATGTGTAAATTATGAGAGTAAGCCGTTATTATTTAAATTTTTGATTTTTTTGGTTGAAAAATTTGTCTTATAAGTCAATTATAAGAGACAAAGTGGTCTTATAATTAACTTATAAGAGATGTAAATGTGTAAATCAATTTTTTTTTTGATTTTTTAGGTTGAAAAATTTGTCTTATAAGTCAATTATAAGAGACAAAGTAGTCTTATAATTAACTTATAAGAGTTGTAAATGTGTAAATTATGAGAGTAATTCGTTGTTATTATTGAAATTTTTAATTTTTTGGGTTGAAAATTTGTCTTATAAGTCAATTATAAGAGACAAAGTGGTCATATAATTAACTTATAAGAGTTGTAAATGTTTAAATTATGAGAGTAAGTCGTTGTTCTTATTGAAATTTTTGATTTTTATGGTTGAAAAACTTGTCTTATAAGTCAATTATAAGAGACAAAGTGGTCTTATAATTAACTTATAAGAGATGTAAATGTGTAAATCTGTTTTTTTTTTATTTTTTGGGTTGAAAAATTTATCTTATAAGTCAATTATAAGAGACAAAGTAGTCTTATAATTAACTTATAAGAGTTGTAAATGTGTAAATTATGATAGTAATTCATTGTTATTATTGAAATTTTTAATTTTTTGGATTGAAAAATTTGTCTTATAAGTCAATTATAAGAGACAAAGTGGTCTTATAATTAACTTATAAGAGTTTTAAATGTGTAAATTATGAGAGTAATTTGTTGTTATTATTGAATTTTTTTATTTTTTTGGTTGAATTTTTTTTCTTATAAGTCAATTATAAGAGACAAAGTGGTCTTATAATTAACTTATAAGAGTTTTAAATGTGTAAATTATGAGAGTAATTTGTTGTTATTATTGAATTTTTTTATTTTTTTGGTTGAAAAATTTGTCTTATAAGTCAATTATAAGAGACAAAGTGGTCTTATAATTAACTTATAAGAGTTTTAAATGTGTAAATTATGAGAGTAATTCTTTGTTATTATTGGAATTTTTTAATTTTTTTGTTGAAAATTTTGTTTTAAAAGTCAATTATAAGAGACAAAGTAGTTTTATAATTAACTCATAAGAGTTGTAAATGTGTAAATTTTGAGAGTAATTCGTTGTTATTATTGAAATTTTTAATTTTTTTGGTTGAAAAATTTGTCTTAAAAGTCAATTATAAGAAACAAAGTAGTCTTATAATTAACTTATAAGAGTTGTAAATGTGTAAATTATGAGAGTAATTAGTTGTTATTATTGAATTTTTTTTATTGGGTTGAAAAATTTGTCATATAAGTCAATTATAAGAGATAAAATAGTCTTATAGTGTGAAAAAAAATTGAAGTGTTTTTGGAAAGGCTAAAGACTGTTGTGATGATCTGTAAAATTCAGTGATTAATTTGTAATTTTTGAGACTGAAGTGACCAGACTTAAACTATTTTGAATCCAGTGACTGATCCAAAATGTCAGAAAGTCTAGTGACCAATATATAATTTTAAAAGTTTCAGTAACTAAAATATATTTTCAATTTTCGAATTGGGGACTGACCACTCGTCACACGCGTGCAAAAAAAGAAAGTAAGGATAATTCTGTCTTTGTATTACCGAGGGGTGTATGGGGAATTAACTAAATGTTGTTTCCTAAATTGGATTTAAATCTCGCCCAAAGGACCCTAGAGGAAATCGGCCATGTAAATAACGGTTTTCTCTAATTATATTTACTAATCATAATATAATATGTGTAGTATGTATGTAGTATAAAATCACTAATATCAAAGATATCTAATATTATTAATTCAATCATCTATAAAATTAGAAGTCAACTAATAACAATAATAATTCATTGTTATTATTTAAATTTCAACTGTTATAATAAGTAAACTATATACAATCAAAGTTAAAATAAAAAAAAAAAAATTTGAATTTATAAATGTAAATATTTTGATTGATATAAAATAGATTTAAATTAATCAAAAAAT
The DNA here is from genome assembly GCA_022495995.1 of Adenophora triphylla var. japonica. NCBI lineage: Eukaryota > Viridiplantae > Streptophyta > Magnoliopsida > Asterales > Campanulaceae > Adenophora > Adenophora triphylla. The sequence continues at coordinate 764,911 of JAFEMH010000410.1, read as the reverse complement.
GTTATGTTATTTTATCAAATAAAAACATAAAATAAGCAAATACAAAAAATTAGCAAATTAATTTCTCGTGTGCAGAACGGGCTACCAACTAGTATGAAATACTCCCTCCGTCTCGCTAATAATTGCACAGTTACTGTTTATGCGTGAATTAAGGAAAAAATAATGGAGAAAATTTTGTGAGTATGAAAAGTGAGGTTGGAGAGAGAAAGTGGGGTAGGAAATAGTGATTTGATTGGTGTTGTGAGTATAAAAGTAAAGTAGGAGAGAAAATTAGTGGGTGAAATAGTAAAGATTCTTTGTTATTTTAAAAAATGTGCAATTTGTAATGAGACGCCCAATGAGGAAAGTGTGCAATTTGTAGCGGGACGGAGGGAAGTGAGTACAAAACAAATTAGTAAAATAGTTTCAACAACTAACCTAAATTAACACAATGATGTTTTTATTTTATTATTTTCCAAATGACTTTTTGACTTTTTGACCATTTATAATAAACCATCTTTGGGAGAGAGCCCCGGATTGCAAGCAAAACGGACCTTCTGTCGGGTTGAAATTAGAGCCGAAGTTGTTGACTTCTTTCACATCATAGAATTTTCATTATTCTTTCTCCATTATATTCTCTTCGTTCCACTTTAAGTAACACAAATATTTTGGACACAATAATTAAAAAAAAAAAAGTGTTGTGAATTTAAAAAATTAAATAAGAAATAGAATGAATAAATGAAATAGTAAGTTAATTGGGATGTGAGTACAAAAGTAAAGTAAAAGAGAGAATTACTGACAGAAATAATAAAGATTATTTGTTATTTTGAATATTTTGATTTGAGATAAAACAGTCAAAAGAAAATAGATACTCCCTTCGTTCCAGCTTAAGTTTCACCAATTAATCAAAAGGGCTTCCCGTTACATGCTTCACCTTTTCTAAAATGGAAAAGATTTATTAATATTCTATTATACCCACTAATTTTTCTCTCTCACACATTTAAATTATGAGTCTCACTTGTCATATCCACTCATTTCTTTCTTCTCATAACCCTTCTTCCACTCCTATTATTTTATAATATATATATTGTTTTTTTAATTTGCGTGCTTCACCAAAATGGTGAAATTTAACTCGAGACGGAGGGAGTATGATTTGAGATGAGACGGAGGAAGTATTTATCTATTTGAAAAAATCTTATAATAAAATATTCTTTTGGTCAAACATTTTTTCCAAAAAAAAGTCATATTTTAATAATGATGCTGTACATAATAACTACAGTAAAATTGCAGTACATCTATTTATATTTTTTGACAATAAGATAAATATTAAATAATACTCTTTTTGTCCCATTCAAAAAAAGTACAAATTTTTATTTTGGGTGTCTAATTTAAAAAGGCACACACTCAAAATGGAAATCTTTTAACATACTTCCTCCGTCTCTAAAAGATTGTCCTGTTGTACATTTTGCAATTATTAAGAAAGAGCTTCACCTTCTTGTACCTTAGTATATTTGCACTAACATTCATGCCTAAGTTTAGAAATGGGACATACTTTTTGGGACAAGTCAAAATGGCAAATATGACAATCTTTCAGGGACGGAGGGAGTATTTTTATTCATTGGAGCCACTTGTCATACTTATAATAGCTATCCACTTATTATATTCTATCTCACTTTTCATACTGATAACACTTAATTCACGATACATTTTTTTTAATTTTTGTGTTCAATTTGTAATTTTTCGGATAAGTCGAAAAGAGTAAAAAATAATAGTAGGTCGGTAAAAGGGTCCATCCAGCTGGAGCATCACTAGGGTTGTCCAGAACGGGTCATCGATTTGGTCTTTAAAACGTACTGCCTGCCAGGGTTGTTATGGGCCTTCACATTAAAAATATTAAGCCAGCAATATAATTGCTTGAAACTTGAGGGTTTTTTTTTTTTTTGTATTTTATTTTCATGATACATTTTATAATTTTTTTATGACGTCATGAATAAACAAAAAGTTAAATTCCACGTCCACTTTTTTATTGGGCCTTTTGGTAATTTGACCAATACTAGAAGTTTGGATGGAAATCTATCCAATTCTTAGGGAGAGTGACCGGAAAGTTCTAAAAAAATATCATAATGTCCGAGAAGTTTCTTCACCATGTTGTATTATAGATGCAGTATTATATTCACATATGAGTGAATATAATACTATTGCATGCAGTATTATATTCATATAAGAACTTTCAGGTCATTTCGATTTAATGAGGAATTTGAGGAAATTTCGATTTAATGAGAAATTTGAGGAAAAGTGATTTGTTTCAAAAGGAACTTTCGGATCAAATTCCCTTCTTTTTTTAATCCTCATGGAAAAATACCAAATAAGGAGTACTGCTCAATGTCCAACGGGTCGGCCCGGCCTGTCTAAAAAATTTGAGCTTGACACGGCCCAATGGGCTTAAGGTTTGATTGAGCCCGTTGAATATGCTCTTCTTTTTTATTTTATTTTTGCATAAAATGTCATAAATATTCCCATTAGCACTTCAAAAGCACTATGGCAAGGGAATTTTTTATCATCTTGAATTGAAAATTTGCTATTAATTATTAATAAATTTAAAAACATAAACCAAATTTGAAAAGAATTATGGTCTTATTTGAGCAAATTTTACAAAAATTGAACATTCCTTCATTCCTTTTTAGGACGGAGAAAATATTTTTACTTAATCTTCTTATTTATTTGAGTAAATTTAAAAAAATTTAAACATTCATTTATTTGAGTAAATTTAAAAATTTGCTTGTGACGATATTTTATCGTTTGTATCGATTATGAAGCCACCACACTATAATTCAAGGTTCTAAAAAGCGCTAGGCGGTCACTAGGCGTCGGAACTGGGCCTAGTGCCTAGAGGCCTAGGCGAGGCTTAATCGGGGCCTAGGCGGGACCGAGAATTAGACATAATTTATAATATTCTAATGAAATATTGATGAAAATATCACAAAAACATGCAAATGAAGAATTTAAATGTATACTCCCTCCGTCCCAGAAAATCCTTCACCTTTTACCCAAAATGGCATTCCGTTTGAAGTTTCACCTTTCCTAAAATGGAAAAGTTTTATTAATATTCTATTATACCCACTCACTATTTCCTCCACTCATTCTCTCCTAATTCACTATTACACTCACAACCCTTTTTAAATTTACTATTTCCTCCGCTAATTTTCTCTCCTATTTTCAAATTACACTCACAACATTTTTTCTTCCCACCTATTTCCTTAATTTGCATGCCCGGCCAAAAATGGTGAACCATTTCCTGGGACGGAGGGAGTATAATAATACATTTAATACATTTTTCAACTGAAAAATATTAATTTTAAAATTTGTATGCGGGATCCTAGACAAATTTGAAGTTCATCACAACATTTTAATGGAAATTTAATGTAATTTGTGTTTATATCTGATCTAGGCGAATTTGAAATTAAGCGTGGCGTTTTATGACCGCCTAGCGCCTAGACGGGGCTAGGTGAACGACTTTTAGAACAGAGCTATAATTAAAAGCAACAACAAAATCTTGACGCATCATTTTGTAAACCAAATTTTATAACACTTTTTTGTAAGTTTATTGTTTCCCATATTTAACTTGTTTTTAAAATTACAATACTGAGGGACGAACTTCTAAAATTGCTGACAGAAAGATATACTCCTATTTGCTGTAGCGTTCCTCTTCCTCCTCTACAAAGAGAAAATCTGTATTTCAGTTGTTCGATCTAGAAAAAAACACAAACAAATATACAAAAATTACAATTTTTTTTTTTTTCGTAAAGTATAAGGTAAGGTATACTGTATTCAAAATGATGATTATACATGGTACACCATTCCAACTTCTAACGTTGAAGCATGAGGTACAGTTAAAGAATCAGTTGGTGCTCTACTGTTCCTCCTCAAGAACTCATACCCTATATTTATAGCAAGTTTTTTCAGTAACCCAGAACCTTGTTTCGCTTTTACGTACGAATGTCCCAATATATACGCCACCCCCGCCTCCCGAGCCTCCATCAGGTCCCGCAACTCCTCCCGTACACCCACATCGATCTTCGGGCTCTCCGGTATTACGAATCGGACTCTTTTTCTCGGCTTCACAGCTGGCGGTGACTGTATTTCTTTCTCCGTGGGCCCGCTGATGATATCTGAGTTGTCATCACAGATATGTACTCCGGACAAATGAGTGGAGGGGGTTCCGACAACTGTCATTCTCTCGTCTTCTTTCGAAAAATCTGCGTCAGGGACGTCGGAGGACCCCGCCGCTCTGCCGGTTCGGATGAATTCCGCTATGCTGCACACCAGATCTTTCTCAAACTCCACGTCATCCTTGTGAACGTCGCGGTATCCGTACCGGACGATGCAGCGGTACACCCTGTACTCTCGTGGGCCGATATGGCCCACGAGAAACCGCTCCTCGTGTCTGACGTGTGGGACTTGGACGGACTTCACGCAGAGGAAGACGAGGACTTGGTGGAAGGCCGGGAGGTTGGTGACAAAGTGGGAGAAAATTGCCGGGATTCCGGATACTAGCTCGGTGTGGACTAGGCCAATGCCACGGACTCGAACAATGCCTAGGCTCGGGCCTAAGGTTAGGAGCCAATCGACGGAGACTTTGTTTTGGACATCGAATTCGTACTTCTTGAGCGTGCCAAAGTGCCACACGTACATTACGATCATGAAGACAAACGAGAGGGCTATTGGGACCCACGCACCTTCGAGGAACTTGATCAAAGAAGCAGAGAAATAGAGGGCCTCGATTGAGCCAAAGAAAACCACAAAGGCAATTGCAAGAAAAACGCTCCGGTTCCAACATAATACCATAACTAGAGACATTAAGCATGTGGTGACCAACATCACGGTTATAACCGCCAAACCTGATGCACAATCGAAGGGGTAAAAACGGCAAATAAATATATCAGTAAATTGTTTGAAAAGTCAAACGGGAACAGAGTATGATTAAGTGACCATCATACCTGAAGCATTACCCATCCGTTTCGTGTCCCTAAAACCAATAGTAACAGCCAAGCATAACAGCATCAAGATCCAGTTGATTTCCGGGATGTAAATCTGGCCGTGTATTTTTGATGAAGTATGGATTATTTTGACCTTTGGGAAGCAGCCAAGCGAAGAACACTGTTTGATTATCGAAAAGGTACCCGTAATAATGGCTTGGCTTCCCACCACAGCAGCAAGTATGGCAATCACCAGAACAGGCATTCTCAATTTCTCTGACAAGTCAAATAACCATCATTTAGCTGAAACTTGCTAACTAGTGTGTGTGTGTGTGTGTGTGTGTGAAGGAATAAGTTAAACAACCTACCAGGCACAGAAACATAGAATCCGATTCGATAGTGGTTTTCAACAACATGATGTCGAGATAAATAAGCAGCTTCTCCCATGTATGCAAGGATCAAGGACGGGTAAACCATTGACGTGAACGCTATCTGGAAAAAAAATATTAAATCAACTCCAAATGAAAAGGCTGTTGTTTAACCAAATCACTCACCAAAATGCTAACATCCCAACAAAAATAAGAACCGCGAAACCTCATATTTTAAGGAATTTTGTAAGAATTATAAACCTGAATAGATAACTGAGAAAAGTGCCCAAGATCAGCAAACATAGCTTCTGAACCTGGAATGACAAACGTTTATCAGGGAAATGGAAAAGTGAAGATGCCAAAAATGGAATATATAATGTCAAAATTCTAGTTTTCTTCACTAATCACGAACTTTAATATCTTTCTATTTTGGGACATTCCATCAAGACTCATGTTTGAAAAAAATTACTCCATCCCGTCCCAAAAATGTCCAAATTTACTCTTGAGCAACGGCAAATTTGTTTTTGGACATTCATTTTGGGATAAAGGGAGTAGTAAGTTTCACGAGTTTCCTAGACAAGAGAACCACTTGCAGCATAAAAATTAAAATAATAATAAAAAAAACTATTATAATCCTCCAAACCAACAGTATTTATGTAAAAAAAAATCTAATCTTTAAATCAACATAATGAGATAAATATACTTGCCTGTTATGCACAACAGGATTCCTCCCAGGGACATCCAACCTCCTCGTTGTGTTTTCTTTAGAAACTTGTACATGTACACTGGACAGAGTGCTTGATACACTTGGGGATTCCAGTGAATAATGTTGTACAATCCAATACCACTGATGCAGAACAGCCATGTTATAACCACGGGTGCAAACAAGAATCCAACCCTGTGGGTCCCGTAATGTTGAAGGGCAAACAAGACAATCAGAATAATACATGCAGCTGGAACTTCTACATCTGCGGAAAAAAAATCCAAATTTCCAAGATGGCCATTAGTGAGGGTAGAGGATAAAGAAAATTCTTCATTATATGGAATGTGAAGCGTGCGAAAGTTAGTTTGATAAAATGAACTTCATACACCCTTGAATTCAGGAACTTCAGAAAAATGACAGCAAAAATTTATTAGAAACGTCAACATAAATCAAAGTAGACATAGATAACATAGTGCCATCAACTCGAAACTTCATTAATCCACCGCGCTTCCATGAAAAACTATGAAAAAAGAGAATCTGAATTACGAGTATGCCCTTATCATAATAGTCAAACCCTTGGTCCCAGACTCCTACCTTTGAAATGATAAAATTTTACAATATCGTTCGTATTAGACCAACTTTTTAATTCCATTTCTTACTGTATTTGCGTAAAAATGCGAAATGGAGAATGATGGTCGGGAAAACAATAAAGGAAACTTGAGGGTGGTTGTCTTTGTATCCTAAAGTTGATAAAGAAAATCTTCACAGGGATTTTTTTTTCTACCTATAACAGACAACAAATTGACAATCACCAAGTGCTTGATAGTAGTGTCTTTTTTTTCTTTCCCTCCTGCCCCTAGACCTTCACAGTGGGAATTCATCAAACTTTGACACCAAGATTTCTCACAAATCTTCTCGTTTAATATAGAGATGTAAGTGAATGTCCATTTTCTAAATGAATGTCCATTTTCAAGAAAATTTTGTCCCAAAATGAATGTCCTTTTTGTAAAAAACTTTGTCCCTATATGTGTTTTTACCAAATTTTTTCACTAGTCATTTTATACTTGCAAAACTAAATGTTTAGAAAGTGAATAATAGGAACATTTATGCATCATTGCCATTTAATTGTAGAAAAGGTAAACATTTTCAAAATGTCCCCAAATGAAATTTGGATATTCATTTAGGGGGGGAGGGAGGGAGTAAATAACATGATCAAGTAGTGTGCCATTGGACGGTACAATTTCAAAAATTGTCATCCTCAAGTGGAAATCCCCAAGTTTAAGGCTTGCCACTGAATGATCTAATGCAAATGCGTATATTATCCTAATATTTCTTTGGAACTATTTTCTACCTGAAAGAAATCATAGAAATTAAAGCAATTGACCTTGGCTTTTGATCACAGGAAAGAAAACAAAGAAGACTGGGAGCAGTATGAACACAGTGACCTTGATTCAGAGTCAGAGCAGCAAGTCAGCAACCAAGTTTAGTAAGGACTGAGGATTCATGTTAGCCGACCCCAAATTATTTTAGGACTAAGGCTTTGTTGTTGTTGTATATTCTTAAAACTCGAAATTCAAAACCACAAAACAAGATAGATGCCTGAGTAATCAAATAGGCTATTTGAAACAGGACAAGGTTAGAATTTTACATTTGTGATACTCCTTTGACAAAGCGAGCTCCACTCCTGATACCGCCGAAAAAACTGCACAAGATGTCACAACTAGAAATTAATTCCTCAACATATTACCTCCCAAAAAGGTCCAAATTCAGGTCTCCTAATATAAATTTCGGAATCAATCCAGTTACTAGCAAACTCCAAGAAAATCCAAATTTGGACAATAGCCAAATGACTAAACCAGTAATATTCCAACCTCTGGCCATAAGTCCCTAACTCAAATTAACTTAGCCTTTGTCCCAAATACTTGCCCAAGCATTTAAGAGGATATTCATAAGATTATTACAACGTTTTACGCGGCTATATAGGCCCAAAACACCCCAAAAAGGAAAATTAATTGGCAATTGAAATTGACTCAAATTACCAATGGCATACCAGAAAGTGCAGGAGTGAGGACACCATCTCCAATCACCATACAAGCCCCAACCAGAGCCAAAACAAGCAGAAATTTTTGCAACACCCTGTGCTTCTCCAGAGTTGACTTAAGCCTTGACCCAAAAGAAGTTTGGGTCAAATTAGAAAATTCCTTCTTGTAGGTTGATAATTCTTCATCTGCTAACTGGCAACTAGGCAATGAACCCACTTTGGCATGTCTACAAAGCAATGAATACAGTGCAAATGTTCCTCCTTCACCATTATCATCAGCTCTAAGCACTATGAAGACATACTTCAGAAGAGGGACTAAAGTGAGAGTCCAGAAAATAAAGGAAAGTGCCCCAAAAATCTCTTCATTGGTCTCAGAGTGTGTAATGTCATCAGCAAATGTGCTCTTGAATACATACAAAGGGGATGTGCTCAAATCCCCATACACAACACCCAAACTTTGATAAGCTAATGTCAGTACTGTCCTCCAGGACTCTTTCTGCAACAAGAAAAACACACAAGCACAATTAAAAACTTCCATATGGGATTATTTAGATTTTGTGACCAATTGAAGGGCTAATTGATTCCCTACAAGAACTAATCCACCCTTGAATTTGTTAAAACATCCAAAAAGCAGAAATTAACAAACACCCATCTCACCTTAATACCATTCTTGTAATATCCAGTCTCCAGATCCATGATGAGCTGCCTCAAACCGCCAAAGAAATCATATGTTTTACTCTCAAGAAACAAATTGCAGAATGACCCAATTACAAAACAGCTCAACTCAGTAAAGAAATTTGGTCAAAACAAGCCTATATTGTGCAATCACACAAGAACTAAATCACCAAAGACACAAGCTTTACCCTCAAGAAAGAAAATCAGTAATGATCCACTAGCAAAAAATCCCTCCTCAGAGAGAAAACTGAAGAATAACTTGCAAGTATTCTGTAATTCATACAAGAACTATGAACATTGAATATACAAACTTTACTCCCTAAATAGATGTTATCCTATCACCCATGAACTAAATTGAAGAGAAAAAGAGCTCAATGCCAAAAAAGAAACCGTTGTTGTGCTTGAGAATTAAGGAAATTAAGGAGATAGAGATTGTAAAGAGTAGTTATTTACGAAACCGCCGCCCCTAGAAAAGAACATTCAAGAAAATAATACACAAAGAGGAGGTTAGCATGTAGTAGTTACCAACCACACAGACTAAATTACACACAGAAATTCAGGAGGTGATGGAGAAAGAAAGAATAAAGAATATGATACTAGTGTGTATTACAGTGTGTGTTGTAGAGGGATTACAGTTCAACAAACAAAACCCAAATGAAAAATGAAAAATGAAAAATGAAAAATGAAAAATGAAAAATGAAAAATGAAAAAGGGAAAAGGGAAAATGGAAAATGGGGCAAATTCAGGATTTTGAAATTGTGTGAGCTTGATAATTAAAAAATATTGTAAATAATAATAACAATGTAAAATAACTTCATATATAAAAAAAAAAGTTACATATATTCAGTGTCTTAGGTAAAAAAAAATCAAAATTTTGAGGTGGGCTGAAGTCCACATCAATTACGTACTAGATCCGCCTTATATGTGTAATAGAGATTAGGGATGGCCAAAACCGGTCCGGGCCCGGTTCCGGTTCGGGAATATGGTGACCCTTAATCGGCCCGGCCTAACCCCGGATCCGCTACTTTGCCCGGTTTTCCCTTTGCTAGGCTTTCTAGCTTTTTCCGATCCGATTCCGGTCCGGTTCTATTGAAAAATAAGGAATTTTCGTCCGGTTCACGGTTTCTGTTCCGATCCGGTTCACCATTTTTGTGACCCTTAACCGGCCTTTATCCAAACCGATTTCGATTATCCCGATTCCGATTTTCGTGACGGTTCATAGCGATTTCGAACTTTTCCAATTCAATTCCGATCCAGTTTGGCCATCCCTAATAAAGATAGCTTGCGTCTGATAGTGAGAGAGAGAAGGGATGGACATTTGCAAGATGGGGTTTTGAGGGTTTTTTATTTCACGTTTCCTTTATATTAATGAATGCTTTTGGAAGAATGTCGAATTAAGCATAGTCCGTTGGTATTCAATCTCGCTCGTTTATTTTGATTTCGATGATCTATGTAAATAGAGCTTATTAAAAATCTCTTACATATTTTGCTCAGCTTAATACATCTCATCTCGTTCCTTTATTGAATTCATGTGTAAAATTGGTCACAATCACTTATGCAGCTTTTTTTTTTTTTTTTCAATTTTCTTTTCCCTTTTTCACCTTTTTTTTTTTTCTTTTGAAAAGAATATGCATTATCTTAGTTAATACTCTCATTTCCTGAAATAACAACTTACTTTAAAATAACTAAATATTATTCAGAGAGTTTAATTTGAGTTTTAAGATGTACCAAAAAGAAATGTATAATTCTTACTCTGCGACGAAGTGAAGTGAGTATGATTTATAAGAAAACCCATCTAACATTAAAAGATAAAAAAAACACCTACATAACATAAGTATGAAAATTAGTAATTTTTTTTCTCTTTTATCTCTGTCAAAATCTTACAAAAAATATGTTTTTCCTTAAACTTAGAAAAAACGTGCTTTGTTTCCCCCGCTTATGCCAGTGTAACAAAGTGCCAGTGCATAAAGTGTCAGTGTAAAAAAGTGTCAGTGTTAGTGTAACAAAGTGCCCGTGTAAAAAAGTGTCAGTGCATGTATATTAAGTGTCAGTGTAAAAAATGACAGTGTTAGTGTAACAAAGAGCCAGAATAAAAAAGTATTAGTGCAAGTATATTAAGTGTCAGTGTAAAAAAGTGTCGGTGTAACAAAGTGCCAGTGTTAATGTTATTAAGTATCAGTGTAAAAATAATTTTTCCTAAACTTACAAAAAAACGCGTTTTTTATAAGACCAACTCTTTATTTCTTCAATATAAATTTTACTGCAATAACTAAATTCAATCCTATTAATCACAATATCATTTCTTATATTTTTTTTTACTCCCATAAATTATAAATACCTCCGAATTCGAGAAAGATCTTGAAAATAAAAATGACAACTATTTTTATATTTTGTCAATAAATAAAGTGTATTATTGTGTGGGTACTTGTGGGTTTTGGTCCACCTGGATGAGAGAGAGAGAGGTCTGGAAATCTTGTCGACAATTAGGGAGTTTGTTTTTTGAGAAATATGTACAGTTTTTTTGACAAAAAGATTGGTTCTTTATTTAATTAACTGACCTTGTCTCTGTGTTTTTTATTTTTAGCAAGTTAACTCGGGTAGATTACCTATTTATTGAACTTTGACTTCATTCAAATGTTGGAATTTTAATATTGCTGTATTTTTTTTTCCACTCAATTTTGAGTTAGTCTTATACAAATATACAAAATGTGTTTTTTTCTAAGTTTAAAGAAAAATAATTTTTACACTGACACTTAATAATACATGCACTGACACTATTCACACTGACACTTTTTTATACTAACACTAACACTTTTTTACCCTACACTGTCACTATTTTATACTGACACTTAATAATACATGCACTGACACTTTTTACACTGATATTTGTTTACAGTAACACTGACATTTCCTTACACTAACAATTAATAATACATGTACTGACTTTCTTTACACTGGCACTTTGTTACAATAACACTGACACTTTTTAACACTAACAATTAATAATACATGCACTGACTCTCTTTACACTGGCACTTTGTTACAATAACACTGACATTTTTTTACACTAACACTGATACTTAATAATACATAAACTATCATTCTTTACACTGACACTTTGTTACACTAACACTGACACTTTTTTACACTGACACTTAATAATACATGCATTGACACTCTTTACACTAGCACTTTGTTACTCTAGCATTGGCACTATCCGGGGAATCAAAACACGTTTTTTCTAATATTAAGAAAATACGCATTTTTTTTTTTTTAAGATTTTGGCCTCAATTTTTTATAGCAAAATTAACAAGTTTTTGATTATTTATTTTGAGACATGAGTATATAACATATCATTCAATTCATCTCGTTACAAATAACGTAGTTCACTTATCATTTTCAAATATGTTTTACTTATTTATTTGTATATTTATTTATTTATTTATTTATATATAATTTTCATCATGATGAAATTGCACTAAAATTATTTATTAGAAAATCTGACACTTATTTTGCTACAAACTCTATACATAATGAAATGAGGTTTTCACTTTTTATTGTCAATTTGAATGAACTTTGAGCTATTATCTTAAATTTATTTAATTGTTCTAAAATCTAAAAATTATCATTGATGTATTTCTGATGGTGTAAATAAGTTTTGTATTTACATTAGGATAATTAAATTAATTTAAATTATTTCTAAAGATTTATATATTTTTTAAAGTATAACATTTCGAGTATATGATTTATATAGATTTCTTCTCTATTCACTTCGTCATGTAAATATAGTTTCATTTGACTTTCATAGTAAACTCAATCGACCTTTAATCATAATTTTATGAAAATTTAGCTACCTATATGTAATTCTAAAAAATGTTATTATTTATCATTAGAAAAATTATCAATAACAATTTTAAAATTTGCCTATAAATAGCTAGATTTTCATAAAGTTATGATAAATTGTATTTACCATTAAAATCATATTGAGGCTATCTTTCCGAAACTATGGACATATTTCATTAATAAATGTCTCTTTGGGATATGGATTGGAAGCACATATAATTGATAAAGTGCACTTATTAATGAAATGCTTGTAATATTATGCATAAATAAAGGTTGAAATCACTTTAAAATATGGGTTGGAAGCACTTATTTATTCATGAAATGCTTGTAATATTATGCATAAATAAAGGTTGAAATATTTTTAAAATATGGTTTGGAAGCACTTAATTATTTATTCATGATATGCTTGTAATCTTACGCATAAGCTAAAGGTTTAAAATGATTACACTCTTGTATGTTCAATGTATGGAGAAGCTTCACTTTAACCACATCCTTTTCAGCCCAAAATAAAGTGTTATTATAAATAGAATTTACTTAATAATAACATCATAACTCGATTTTATAATTACCTTTTTTTATAACTAAAATGTTCTAAAGGACATTAGACATCTCATGCATGGTTTTCTCTTAATAAACATATACTCCCTCCATCCCACAATAATATACATAAACTTTTCATTTTGGGCGTCCCACAATAATATATACTCCCTCCGTCCCACGTGAATGCAAACTTGTTTCCATTTTGGTCCGTCCCACGTGAATGCAAACTACCCAAAATGGAAACAAATTTATTATTTTATATTTACCCTACCCCACCCACTCATTCTCTCTCTTCATTTTTCACCATACAATTTATTCAACCAACCTACTATTAACTCCACTCATTCTCTCTCTTCATTTTCTACCACACATTTTCATTATCTTAATAATATTTCTTAATTATTGTGCCCGAAAAAATGGTTCACAATGACGTGGGACGGAGGGAGTACTTTCCTAAAATGGAAAGAAATTTTTACTATTTTCTCCACTCATTCTCTCTCCTACATTATTTTAATACTCACATCACCATTATAATTTACTATTCTCTCCACTCATTCTCTCTCCTATTTTATTTTCACACTCACAACACTTTCAATATAATATTTTCTCCTTAATTTCCGTGTAAAACCCAAAAGTCTATAAAAAGATGGGACGGAGGGAGTACTATTTTTATGATTACTACATTATACTCCCTCCGTCCCAGTTCAATTGATATCAAATTTTTGTACACACAAATTAAGAAAAAGTAAGAAAGAGAAAAAGTGGAAGAAAATGTTGTGAGTATGAAAAATTAAATAGGAGGGAGAATGAGTGGAAGGAATAGTGATTTGATTGGTGTTGTTGTAAGTGTAAAAGTAAAATAGGAGAGATAATGAGTGGGGAAAATAGTAAAAATTTTCTTCTATTTTGAACAGTCTCAATTGAGCTGGGACGGATCAAAAAGAAAATAAGTCTTAATTGGACTGAAAGGGAGGGAGTATATCATCATGCTATGCATGTTCTAATGGGATACCACCAATAAATTAATCTAACATTCATTTTGTCCCAAAATCGATATCTATTTTTCAATTAAAATATTTTTAAAAATATTATTGCTTTCTAGTTTATTAGTCTCAAAATAAATATCTAAAAAGGTAATTTGCTTTTGATCAGATTCAATTTTTTTTTTTTTCATTTTAGGATGAAGGGAGTAGAAATTTTAATGACAAAAATGTCTGAATATTCTTGTTATTCACTTTTTAAAATTTTAGTTTTACAAGTAAATAATAAAGTGTAAATCAAAATTGGTAAAAATATCATTTGAAGACCTTTTTTTATTTTAATTTTTTGAAAATAGATATCATTGTTGAATTTATTATATACTTTTATTTAGTAGGGTGTTGAAAAAAAATGTGTATCTCAAGCATTATTTTAATTTAGAGAGTTGACCAAACTAGCCATGCGTGATTTTTTTTCTTTTAAATGTATTGGACTTTACAAGGTTATAACTAATTGAAACAATTTGGCTTCCGTCACTATTATTGACGACATATATCATACATATTTACTCCGTGGGAAAGTAAATATATAATAAAATATATAATTGAGCGATACTTGAAACAATTTGGCTTCCGTCACTATTATAACTAACACAGCGAAAAAGAAAAAAATATATAATAAAATAAAATTGTTTTGGTCGGTCATGTGGAAAAGTAAATAAATGAGAAATCTATCTATATATAATAATAAGGTTGTGGTAATTCTTTGGCAATCTAAGGGTATTTTCGACTTTTCACATTGTGGCGAAATGGCAATTAACAAGGCCAAAATTCCACATGGCAATCTGATATTGGGCAAATTTTATTAATTTTTTTTTAAAATCAATTTAGACAAGTGTCGGCCGGTAGATGAAGGGCATTTAAGTCATTTCTCTGGCGCGTGTATAACACGCGCTGACAAAGGCACGTTAATGCAGTTGGATTTTTTTTCCCCGACACGTGGCACCCTTTGATTGGCTGGATGGATTTCATATTTTTAAAAAAAAATCCTATTTCTTTGACCTCAATTATTTTATAATAAATTAATTTTAAAAAAAAAAATTTACACCAAAATTCATAATTTTTTTTTCTCTTTAAATGGAGACTTCTTTCATTTGATTTGGATATAGAAAAAAATCCCTCTTTTTTAAATATAAATTTATTAATTATCCTTTGTTAATTTTCCTTCCTAATTTTTCAATATCTTTTTAATGAAAAGTAATTAAGTGTGAAATATTTTATTTAATTATAAATGATAATAATATTAATAATTTTACTAATCTAAAAAATAAAGAATATAAAATTAAATAAAAGTGGTGGGGTATAAAATAATTAGTTGGATGGGGTAATATGGTTATTGGATTTATTTTATTTCGATACATCAAACAATTTATTTAATATTTTTTTTAAAAAAACTTTGAAGCATAGTAAATAAAGTATTAATAAATTTGTTAAATTTTCTATCCGTCTCAAAAAATTGTGTATTTATAAAAACGAATATCGGAAAAGATGACAATCATTTTTAAAATTTTGATTGAAGTGTAAGTCATTTCATATTGTGGCATAACTAAAAATAGGTGAAGCTAATTTGACGTGGCAGGTCGTGATAGGGTGAAAATTTGGCCCCTGTCGTACACGCGCCGACCGAGGCACGTGTACGCAGAGATATTTTCCTTTTTTTTTGTTGGGCCACTTAACGGCGTTTCATTGGCTTATTGGATTTTGAATTTTTTTATTTCCCCATTTCTTTGACCACAATTATTTTATAATAAATTAAATTTTTTTATTTTTTCACACCAAAATTCATTTAAAAAAATTCTCTATAAATAGAGACTATTTTCATTTAATTTGGACACAAGAAAAAAAATCTTTTTTTTAATATA
This sequence comes from Adenophora triphylla var. japonica, assembly GCA_022495995.1. Taxonomy (NCBI): domain Eukaryota; kingdom Viridiplantae; phylum Streptophyta; class Magnoliopsida; order Asterales; family Campanulaceae; genus Adenophora; species Adenophora triphylla. Next base: position 748,887 of record JAFEMH010000410.1, on the reverse strand, counting down.
AATTTCTTAATTATCCTTTGTTAATTTTCCTTTCTAATTTTTCAATATCTTTTTAGTGAAAAGTAATTAAGTGTGAAGTAATTTTTTTAATTATAAATGATAATAATATTAATAATTTTACTAATCATAAAAATAAAGAATATAAAATTAAATAAAAGTGGTGGGGTATATGATGATTAGTTGGATGGGGTAATATGGTTATTGGGTTTATTTTAGTTCGATACATCAAACAATTTATTTAATTTTTTTAAAAAAAACTTTGAAGCATAGTAAATAAAGTATTAATAAATTTGTCGAATTTTCTATCCGAATCAAAAAACTGTGTATTAATAAAAACGAATATCGGGCAAGATGACCATCATTTTTAAAATTTTGATTGAAGTGTATGTCAATATTATAAGAAATAAAGATAGTATAAATTGATATTTTAAAAAAGTGAGAGAAAGAAGTGGGTTGGATTTGATGAGAGAGTGGAGGGTTTGGGGAATCTATATCTATATCTATATCTATATCTATATCTATATCTATATCTCAATCTATAAATATATAAAAGGAAGATAGTTGCAAATTTTCGCAAAAATAAGGACATTTTTGTAGGAGTCTCATCCAGCTCATCATTAAAGGTATTTTCGTAAATGCATAATTCATGAAATAGAAAATAAAAATTAGATAAGACTGAATGAGTCAAATCTGAATACAATTCTATTGAATGTGGGAGAGGTGCACCGTTTACGAGAAACAAATTTGAAATTCAAATTTCTCTATATCCTTTTTACTCTCATCAACCCTCCTCTTCAATCACACACACACACACACACACACACCGACATGAACAAACACACACATAAATTTATGTAATGAACACCAAAGCACACACATAATATATCTAATTTTCTATTTTCTCTTCTTGAAACAGGTTTATTGAGAAGGCAAAATTGATAGGAGAGTATCTTCAATTGAGTCATGGTTTGTGAATTCAAGATCATATTTGAGCTCGGAGGTAAATTCTCTCAATTTATATGAAATTTATTTGAGTTTGATTATTGTTTTTGTTATTTTGTTTTGCCTTTTGTAGAGGTGATTTTCTTGGCGTAATGGGTGTGGTGGCTACGAGTGGTAGTGACGATGATCAAGAAGAAAGATATAGAATTTTTTGTAAGGTAATGGGTTTTCTCCACCTTCTCTCTTTAATTCCATGGAGGCGGCTTCATGTTTCCTTTTTTTTTTTTTTAGCGAGCCGGCGAAAATGGTGGTTGAGGGGGCTTTGAAAGTCGCCGATGATTGGTCTGTGGGGCAAGAATGATGAGTCCTTTTAACTTGGGTGATGAGAAAGAAAGGGCTTTTGGATCTGATTGACGGGTTTAATGGAAGTGATGGTGGCGGTTGGGCGGAGTGAAGGTAATGGGTGGGGGTCGGGTAAGTAGATGAAAGGATGATGGAGATAGAGAGATTGAGATAGAGGTGTGGGTTTTTAATTTTACAAATTAAAATGAGTTTGGAGAGGATGAAGGCTTTTTTTAAAAAAAAAACCCAAGTCTTTTTAGAAAAAAAGTATTAATTAATAATTTCTTTTACTTTTTCTTTTATATTTTAAGTGGGTTAAAAAGCTTTCATTATTTTTAGTTAATAATCAGTTTTATTTTAACAACTTATAAAGGTATTAATTCAAATTTTGTTTTCATTTTTATTATTTATATTTTTAAAAATATCCCACTATAATATTAATATAAACTTATCAATATTTTATATATATAAAAAAGTATAAAAGCAATAAAATTATATTACTAATTTTGGCATATATATATTATTAAATAAACTTATCATTATTGTATGTATATAGAAAATAATTAAAAATCAATAAATTGATTTTTATTAATTTTGTAGGCATATATAATGTTTTTAAATTTTAAATTTAAATTTCGTAAAAACATAAAATTATTTAAATATCAAGTCAAAGTTTAGAACAATGATTTCCCCTACAGAAAAAATAGAGCAAGTGTTAATTATAAATGCAAAGAGGTATTTCTTCGCTCATCTCTTTATAAAAAAATATTCTTTTCTCTTAAATAAGTTAATATTTATTTAAAAAAGGAATATTCTTAAATAGAAGGAGTGTTATTTTTTAATTATTATTTTTTTTTTTTGCGAAATTGTCAATATTGTTTGAGTACCTTAATATTTATGCAATTTAGATATATATTTGCAATGATTTTTTTAAATATTTTATAAATCCGTTTTTGTAGTTTGTCGGTGGAAGAAGATTAGGTAATTGCGTTGCGATTGTTGAAATAGAGGAGTTGAAGGAAGAGGACTGGGTTGTTATTTGATTGAGAAATTTTTGTTTTTCAATTTTTTTTTTCAGTAATGATTTTTAAGATTCTAGGTTGTTGTATTATAAAATTTTGTGTTTATATGGAGATGGTTAATGGAAAAAGTCTCCTTCGAATATGTTAAGTTTTATTTAAATTACATTACATATTGATATGGGAGGAAATAAAAGTTGTAGAGCTTGACGTTATTTTTTTCGTTAATCAATTTATGAACATAAAATAATAGTATATTATTACATTTTTAGCTTAAGTTGTCCCTAATTTGTAGCAAAATATAAACTTGATTTCATTCATAAGTTAAAAAAAATATGACACTACATAAAAGTCGTAGGCTCACTTTAAATTTCAATATCATGATTATAATTGGTTAATGGAAAGTGTTTGGATTTTATTTTATTTTTTGTTCTCTCTTTTTTATTAGTGTTGCTTTTTTATTGTTGTCATGTAGATTAAGATTTTTTTTCTCGATTACTATTTGCAATTTTATATCATTGTCATTATTCACCCTGTACAATTAATGTTGTTTTTAAGGAAATACGAGTATTTAATAACTTTTGAATTTGTATTTTTATTATTGTAAATTATTCATGGAGATATATGTAAACTTTGGTTTGTAATATATCTTTTGATTGTTCATATCTTTTTTTTATTTACAAAATTTGAACATGATTGTTACAAATTATTCACCGTGCATCGCACGGGAGTAAATCTAGTTAAATGTAAACTTTGGTTTGTAATATATCTTTTGATTGTTCATATCTTTTTTTTATTTACAAAATTTGAACATGATTGTTACAAATTATTCACCGTGCATCGCACGGGAGTAAATCTAGTTAAATGTAAAAACGGAGTTGACGAAAATATTAAATAAACTACCTTATTTCTAAAACAAGACAAAATCTTAAAAAAAAAAAATGCGTTTTTCCTTAATTTTAGAAAAAACGTGTTTTGATTTCTCCGCTAAGTGTCAGTGTTAGAGTAACAAAGTGCCAGTGTAAAGAGTGTCAGTGCATGTATTATTAAGTGTCAGTGTAAAAGAGTGTAAGTGTTAGTGTAACAAAGTGTCAGTGTAAAGAGTGATAGTGCATGTATTATTAAGTGTCAGTGTTAGTGTAAAAAAATGTCAGTGTTAATGTAACAAAGTGTTAGTGTAAAGAGTGGCAAGCCAGTGTAAAGAGTGCCAATACATGTATTATTAAGTGACAGTGTAAAAAAGTTTCAGTTTTAGTGTAAACAAATGTCAGTGTGAAAAGTGTTAGTGCATGTATTATTAAGTGACAGTATAAAAGATTGCCAGTGTAGGTAAAAAAGTGGCAATGTTAGTATAAAAAAATGTCAGTGTTAAGAGTGTCAATGCATATATTATTAAGTGTTAGTGTAAAAATGATTTTTTCTTAATGTTGGAAAAAAAATGTTTTTTTATAATAACAACTTCTAAAACAGATGTCAATTTTAACTTTTAATTTCTTTTAATTTTTAATTTTGGCATAGAAGAAGTTCCTCCATTAGTCAAACACCCTTTAGAGATTAAAAAACAAAAAAAGAAAAAGCAAAGGAAAAAAGACCCACCCTTTCGATGGTACCTAAAGAAAATACAGACAAGTGACCAATAATTATATATTCTTCGTCCGTATCAAAAAAAAAAAAAAAAATTAGCCTCACTTTTTTCATTAAAATAATTAAAAATAATCTATATTATTGCTCAAGCTTAAATTAAATTAAATTAACATAAAAAAAAATGAAACTAATTTTTCGGAACGAAGAGAGTATACATTTGGTGATACAGATACAATATTAAGTAAAATTAGTAATTTTTTTCCTTTTATTAACAGTTGGCTAAGCCAAAAAAAAAAAGGTTCAAAGGGATTGAGTTTGTTTAAGAAAAAAATATATTATATATCATATAAAAATTTGACACAAAGAAGATCAAAATAATAGTATAAATTTTATCACAAGTAAAAGGGTCGAAATTGATAAAAGCAATATTTTTAGTGAACATTTTAAAAATTTATAAATACTAAAATGACATTTTTCAAAAACTAAGGAAGTCTTGTGTCGCATACCCGATTAACCGTTCCAACGGAATTATGCAGCAATAAAAATCACTACTACTTTCTAAAAATTGTATTACAAAATATTTGTAACAGTTGTGATGAAAAATATTTAGAATGATCGGGTGATAATATTATCGTAAATGAAAAATATATTAAAATATTTAATATCAAAATTATTACTGATTTATTTTTTTAAAAAAAAAAGAAAGAAAGAAATGGAGTAAAGGTCCACAATCGATTCTTTCCAGCTTATCAAAGATTGAAAGAAGAAAGCGAAATAAAATAAGCAAGTGGACATTTCATCTTATCATGAAAAAAAAAGTAGTTAAGCGGACATTAAACCACGCACGTCTTATAAACCGTCCATTCGAAAAGACATTTTTGGTCAATGTAAGTTAATTTTGACTTAAATATAAATGTAAATTTAATTATCTTATTAAAATTTTAAAAATTGTTATTATAAATCATTTAATGATTTATCAATAACAATTTTTAGAATTTCAATAAAATGTTAAATTTGCATTAATGTTTGGATCAAAATTAATTATATTGACCAAAAGTACATTTTCAAGTAGGACGGAGGGAGTATATCCTAAAATAGTAAAGCTTTTATTTATTTTAAACATTTACTTTTAGTATGTTTTTTACCATATTTTTTTAATCAACAATTTATTCTTCTAAAAAAATAATGTCAATTTTCTACCAACTAGTATACCTATTTACTTATCTATTTTTGTAAAAAAGTTACTCACTCCGTCTAACGTCTCAAAGTAAATGGCCTTTTCATATTTAAGAATATTTCAGAGACTTTCTTAAAATATTGATTTTTAATAGTAAAAATTCATAAATATTCTTATTATCTACTTTCGATTTTTTTTTTTGTTTGCAAGTATAAAATAAATATGAAAAAATGGTAAAAATATAATTTAGAGCACATTTTGGGATAAAAAAAGAAGATAATTTATTTTAGGACAAAATTAACTTTAAGTATAATAATGATATCTGATATTTATTATGTCTCATTTATATTGATAAAATTTGTATTCTTAATCATTTCACATTTTTCTATCGAGTTGTTCTTGTGTGAAACTAGTTCTAGGATAAGCTATCCTAGAACCTGTTTTGCTAAATTGTCTTTTCTAGTACAATAAAGTGCCTGTTGCAATATAAACAAAGTGCCTGTTCTACTATGACACTAATAAACACATTTAAATCGGTTGTAATGTTAAATAATGCGATGGTATTGTTGAAAAATAGTGTCTGTTGTAGTGTTAAAAAATGCATGTTGTAGTATTGAAAAGTGCCTCTTGTAGTATTGAAAAATGTCTGTTGTAATATTGAAAAGTGTCAAAGTGAATTAAAAAACACATGCCTGTTGTAGTGTTAAAATAAGCCTCTTGTAGTATTCAGAAGTGCCTTCTGCAGTATCAAAAAGTGTCAGGTGAGTTTCAATTATTTACAATGTTAAAATGTGTCTGTTGTTGTGTAGAAAATTGCGTCTTATAAGTTTCAATTATTTACAAAAATGCCACCGCACATTTTGAGAAGTTCTATTTATTTACAAAAATGCCACCGCGCCTATTTAAAAACACATTCTACGCTCAGACGAGCGTAGAACATGTTTTACAAGAGATTTATCACTTAAAAAAATTAATGTACATTCTTTCAAAAAAAATGTACATTAATAAAATCTAAATTTATCATGAGATGGAAATTATATATATATATATACACACATATATATATATATATACACACACACACACATATATATATACTCCCTCCGTCTCATCCGAAGCGTCACTTTTTACCCAAAAGGGTGTCCCGTTTAAAGCGTCACCCTTTCCTAAAAAGAAAATATTTTATTAATATTCTATTACCCATCCACTATTCCCTCCACTAATTCTCTCTCCTCTACACTCACAACACTTTTTAAATTCACTATTTCCTCCACTAATTCTCTCTCCTATTTTCAAATTACACTCACAACATTTTTTCTTCCCACACTTTTTCTTAATTTGCGTGCCACCCCTAAAATGGCGACACTTCTATCGGGACGGAGGGAGTATATACATATATATATATATATATATATATATAGAGTAACTCTTGTGAAAAACTAGTTTTTTTTAAAATGTTATAAAAAAATTAGTTTTCAGAACAGTTCATCACTCTTATTAGTTAGACTTAGTGCTTTAAAACTAGTTTTTTTCTTATGTTACAAAAAAACTAGTTTTTTGCAAGATTTGGAATATACATATATATATATATATATATTTAGCAAATTTAAAATCTTTTTATTACACTACAAATATTTGCATGTTCTTAACTTTTTTCTTCGAAAATGATATTTCTCGTAATAAATATTGTATTTGTCAATATTTCTAAGAAGTATGTTTTACAAATTTCTATACTTTTTGTACAATCTTAAAATTATATTAAATTCATTTTCTATTTTTTTTAAAAAAAAAATACATTTAGACTCCGTTTGTTTGGGGAAAAACATTTTCCCCATTTTTCGGTGTTTGGTAAACACCGGAAAATGAAGTCAACGGAAAACATTTTCCGGGTCAATGGAAAATGAGCTTGATTTATAAGGAAAATGACTTCCTTACCTCTACCTAAGGAAGTTGTTTTCCGAAAAACATTTTCCTTTGTTTGTATTGATTTTACCTTTAGAAAGTTACTTTAATAAAACTACCAAACATCGAAAAATGTTTTTCGAAAAATATTTTCTTAAGATTCACCAAACATCGGAAAATGTTTTTCAAAAAGCATTTTCATTTTCCGAAAAATATTTTTCGAGGGATATTGTGAAATAAACTAAGACTACCAGCGGTAAATACTAAATACAGAGAACGAAAAATACAGAGAACGAAATATTCCAATTTTGCCCTTCCGTCTTGTGTGATTCTACACGATATCAATGCCTTTATCCCGTGTATATTCACACGACACACCTCGCAGAAAAATTTCAATTGTTCACCATGGACACTGCGAACGATATCATCATCAACAACGAACCAGGTCTCCAATGGTTGATAGGTTCTCCCTTCGTCTCTCCCATCACATTAATATCCACCTTCAAGTGCATTCACACCCACCCCTCCGACCCCTTTTCACCCGATTTCGTCAGAGAATCAGGTAACCCTAACTCCCAATCATCTGATTCTTTGTTTGCCTGTGCGTTTGTGATTGATTTAGTTGAATTTTTTCCGTGCAGATGATTTGAGGACACTTTTGTTGAAAGGGTTTGAAGTAATTGGAGCATTGATTGTTGGAAAAGGAGGTTCGATTTTAAAGGAATTGTTAGCGACGCCATTGATGCGTCCAAGAGAGGAACTCTCTTTTCGGTTTATCTCGTGTGAACTCACACGAGAATAATCTCGTGTGATTTTACACGAGATTTATCTCCATCCACCATTAAAAGGGCCCTTTCATTTGATTGAATATTCAGGTTTTGGTAATCGGTTGTTTAGTGTTGATGATGATGATGGTTGTTCTTTGTTTTGGTAATGGGTTTCGCCTAATTCTTCACTCATCTCGCATGGATCCACACGAGATGTGTATCGTGTGGATATACACGAGATGTATATCGTGTGTATCAACACGAGATGTGTCTCGTGTGGATACATACGAGACACATAAAACCCTTTAATTGGCAAATATTTGTAACTCAATCTCCATTTGGATTTTGAGGAATCTCATGTAGATAAAAAACACTTTAAATGTCATCTAGAATGTAGAAAAAAATTAAAAAAAAATAAACGAGGTAGCCGTATACCATTTTTGGCAAGATCGGGACACGTAAAACCCTAAAAACCCTAAATAATGACAAATATTTGTAACTCAATCTCCATTTGGATTTTGAGGAAACTCATGTAGATGAAAAACACTTTAAATGTCATTTAGAATCTAGAAAAAAATAAACGAGGTAGCCGTATACCATTTTTGGCAAGATCGGGACACGTAAAACCCTAAAAACCCTAAATAATGGCAAAAATTTGTAACTCAATATCCATTTGGATTTTGAGGAAACTCATGTAGATGAAAAACATTTTAAATGTCATTTACAATCTAGAAAAAAATTAAAAAAAATTAAACGAGGTAGCCTTATACCATTTTTGGCAAGATCGGGACACATAAAACCCTAAATACCCTAAATAATGGCACATATTTGTAACTCAATCTCCATTTGGATTTTGAGGAAACTCATGTAGATGAAAAACATTTTAAATGTCATTTAGAATTTATAAAAAAATTAAAAAAAAATAAACGAGGTAGCCGTATACCATTTTTGGCAAGATCGGGACACGTAAAACCCTAAAAACCCTAAATAATGGCAAATATTTGTAACTCAATCTCCATTTGGATTTTGAGAAAACTCATGTAGATGAAAAACACTTTAAATGTCATTTAGAATCTAGAAAAAAATTAAAAAAAAATAAACGAGATATCCGTATACCATTTTTGGCAAGATCGGGACACGTAAAACCCTAAAAACCCTAAATAATGGCAAAAATTTGTAACTCAATCTCCATTTGGATTTTGAGGAAACTCATGTAGATGAAAAACATTTTAAATGTCATTTAGAATCTAGAAAAAAATTAAAAAAAATTAAACGAGGTAGCCTTATACCATTTTTGGCAAGATCGGGACACATAAAACCCTAAAAACCCTAAATAATGGCAAAAATTTGTAACTCAATATCCATTTGGATTTTGAGGAAACTCATGTAGATGAAAAACACTTTAAATGTCATTTAGAATCTAGAAAAAAATTAAAAAAAAAATAAACGAGGTAGCCGTATACCATTTTTGGCAAGATCGGGACACGTAAAACCCTAAAAATCCTAAATAATGGCAAAAATTTGTAACTCAATATCCATTTGGATTTTGAGGAAACTCATGTAGATGAAAAACATTTTAAATGTCATTTATAATCTAGAAAAAAATTAAAAAAAAATTAAACGAGGTAGCCTTATACCATTTTTGGCAAGATCGGGACACATAAAACCCTAAAAACCCTAAATAATGGCAAAAATTTGTAACTCAATATCCATTTGGATTTTGAGGAAACTCATGTAGATGAAAAACACTTTAAATGTCATTTAGAATCTAGAAAAAAATTAAAAAAAATAAACGAGGTAGCCGTATACCATTTTTGACAAGATCGGGACACGTAAAACCCTAAAAACCCTAAATAATGGCAAAAATTTGTAACTCAATATCCATTTGGATTTTGAGGAAACTCATGTAGATGAAAAACATTTTAAATGTCATTTAGAATCTAGAAAAAAATTAAAAAAAATTAAACGAGGTAGCCGTATACCATTTTTGGCAAGATCGGGACACGTAAAACCCTAAAAACCCTAAATAATGGCAAATATTTGTAACTCAATCTCCATTTGGATTTTGAGAAAACTCATGTAGATGAAAAACACTTTAAATGTCATTTAGAATCTAGAAAAAAATAAAAAAAAATAAACGAGGTAGCCGTATACCATTTTTGACAAGGACGGGATCAGGGTCAGGGTCGTGGAGAGGGAAATGGACAGCCCAATCACACTAGTATATACAGCTCTAAGTATTTGACGTCTTTTCCACCTTTCATTATCCCATATATTGGAGGCATCACAGATGTGGCATCTGATGGACATTGTGGCTATAGAGCCGTAGAAGCCACGTATATTCTGAGATGAGGAGATGTGGGCTCAAGTGCGCTCGCATCGTTACCATGAGGTGAATGCTCGCCAAGACCTTTATCAAAGAGTTCTAACTTGGATAAATGTAGATGAACTCTTACGTAGGATTGCTTGCTATGTCTGGCCGACGCCGGACGATACTTATTGGATGGACCTTCCAAATCTTGGGCACATCATTGCCACGAGGTATAATGTGGCATTCATTTCGTACTCGGCTAGCGGCGGCAGCTTATGTCTTCCAAAGGATCGTACTAAATAGGAGTAGGACCACCGATAAACACAAGTTTGTGGTGGGACAAGTGAGAAACCATTTTATATTGGTATGATACTTAACTGTCTCATCTATATTTGTAATATTTAAGTGTCTTACTTAAATTCGTTGTATTTAACTCATTATTACTTTTGCACCGCACATGTCGTGCAATGATTACCCAATTCCACCACCACCGAACACTTGGAGGGAACACGTGATCCAAGCGCAAGTCAACCGATCCTCCAATACCGAGATAGGATAGCAAAGCATTTAATAAACTCTATGATCGGGATACCCATGCAAGAAGAGAAAGATTACGTAGGGGATAGTATATGTGTAATGGTTTTTGAATTATAAAGTTTGTATGAATGTTTGGATGTTTGAATTATATGCTTATCCTTGTTAACACTTTTATTTCGTATACAATTTTTCATCAGTATGACTTTGGTGCTGTTGTTGTTACTGATGTGTCTCGTGTATATCCACACGAGACACATCTCATGTGGATTTACACGAGATGTGTCTCGTGTGGATCTACACGAGATGTGTTTCGTGTGGATCCATACGAGACACATCAAGAATAAAGACCAAAGACCAAGTAAACAACAACACCAAATAAACAACAAGAACAACACAATCAGACACAACAAAGAACTATCCATTTCATACTCGCATCCGTCAATACCAAATAAACAACACCAAATAAACAACAAAGAACAAATCCATAACTCCATATTCGTACTACAAATCCATAACTCCATAAACAACAACAATACAATCGATACCATTACAACAACAACTATCCATTTCCTACGTAAAATAAATCCAACTCCATAATCAGCACTACAAATATACCAAAACTCCATAATCAACAATACATAAATGCGACCTCCTACATGAGACGACCTAAACCCTCGTGTGCCCGTCTAAGTATATCTCCGGCGTACTCGGGAGACTCGCATCCGTCACTAATGGAAGTATGAGATCTCGCGATCGCCGCAACCCCAGTGCCGCGGTGGAACATCAACTCGGGGAGGTGGGGAGGTGGAATGTCAACGGGAGGATCGTGTATCGGATTAGATATCCGAACATGACTCTAGCCGTAAAACCACTCCATATAATCATCAACCACGGGAGAAGATGTAGTATCTAGTGGTGGCCCCCATCGGGGAACGGGCCCGAACTCATGCATGTCGAACAACACCCACCCGTCCCAAAAATCATCTCCGTCACCATACTCCTTTTGATATCCCTTCTGACCCTTTGACAAAATACATCTCGTGGGAGTCACGGGGCCGTCTGGGATCCTCGCCGGTACCCGAACCGCCCGGTAACACGATCGTGCATATACGCCTCGTGATGTCACAAAAGCGTATAACCCCCGAAGTGTGAAACCGTGAATCCGAGTCCGCTCCGATACCATAAGGAGTCCAAACAACCTGTGAGTAGACTTTGTTAGGCATAGTCTACATAATAACGGAGTGATTGTAACAATTTGAAACAGCTTTAATATGAATAACTCACCCTATCAACATGCATCCTGTCAAGAGTGCGGCGATACCGCACTAGATGATCTAATCCTCCCACCAGATCAAGACGTGACCATCTACGGGCTCTCGGGCGCCCTCACGCTGCTGGGTCGAAAGTCGCCGGAAATCCGGAAGTACTCGTATATCCACCCCCGAGATGTATGTAAAAAGTATTAAATACTAATCAAATGCAACATGTAATTACAGAGGGGGAGTCGACAGAGTAAAAAGAAAATGAGTATAGTAAGATGTACCTCTAGCAAGTGTCGCACAACCACCCATCTCACAGCATCCGGATCCGGAAGCCTTCCCCAACTCTCGGTATAAATATGCCAATGTAGCTGATCCCCAGAGAGAGTGGGGAGTCTCTCAAGATCCATGCATGAGAAAGGTAGTGAGGGCACCTTATCTCGACTCTTGTCCACGAACATCGTGGAACCCAAGAGGTGCAGGATATACGTTAAGCACGCCGGGCATCGCCATGTGGCGTATACGGGAAGAAAAGAGACGCCTGGACATCCTTCAATAAGTACCCTGCCTCCCAAAACGAGGTGTCTAGTGATGCCTGATAGGTCGCACTGGATCCGGATATCGAATAGGTGCACCTACACACCGATACCCGTAAATTGAAGATGAAATAACACATTTTAGTACAAGAGATGAATGTAGATAGTATAGTCTTGAAATTGATAATATATAACAACATACCCGGGATATGAAATACGTCGTGTAACGTAATGGTCATCTCCCCACGCGCATGTGGAACGAGTTAGTCTCAGGAGACCACCGTTCCAAAATGCCGTCATCGCCGCATGATTAGGCCTTCGAATGGTGGCATCGTGCGCCGCTGGATGCCCGATGCATCAAGCGAGGGTCGGCCAGTGGCTCTATCGATAGCCTCCGGATCATCACGCTTGAACCCGTTTATTCCAAACAAAAATATAATCAACACTCGAGATCGAGAAAAGTACGAGATGTATAATTAATGGAATATTTAGAGTGTGTGCCAAACAACTTTAAGATTTTAATAAATTCATATAAATGATTATCTTACTTTTGCAGATGTAGCAGTCTCGTATGAAAAGTCACCACTGACTCACTAGTGGCATCCCTCCAAATCTCTCGAGCTCTGTGATCACCAAAGCCATATATAAGTGAAACATTCTACGGGCCGCCACCCGGGTCACTCGACCCGCCGTGATGGTGGCTCCTCCCCACCCGCACCCCGCCTCCTCTCGTCCCCGCCCTCTAGCCACATCCCTCCCCTCCCCTCCCATGCCTCAAAGGTCTAACATCCCGTACCTCCTCCTCCTCCTCCTCCTCATCATCATCATCATCATCATCATCATCATCATCATCATCCCCACCCTCCCCGCTCCGCCTCCTCATCCCCTCACCACTATCATCGAATCGAAGATCCATCATCATCTCCTACATCCTCCTCACTACTATCATCGAATCGAAGATGCCTCATCATCTCCTACATCCTCCTCAATCGCATGCTCAAACCCAAGATCAGCCGCTTCGCCCGTCAGCCGCTCAGCCGCAAAGTCCTATCATGATCATCTCCTACATCCCGCTCAATCCCAAGCTCGACCCACGCACGATAGTCCTATCATGTGTCCTTTTCTGCGTTTATCTACCTTAGGTGCCGTCTCGGCCTTCCTCTTTCTATTGGACGCGGTCATACGTTCACGTGCCTACAAAAAATCAAATAAGATACAATAAATTAGCTATTTAGCATTTATAACTGACTATGAACGATGCAAAGGAAAAAGAGTGGACACTGGGCACTTCTCGTGTGAACTCACACGAGATTCATCTCGTGTGAACTCACACGAGAAGAATCTCGTGTGAACTCACACGAGATGCATCTCGTGTGAACTCACACGAGAATAATCTCGTGTGAACTCACACGAGATGCATCTCATGTGAGTTTACACGAGAATCTCTCCAGTTTGGTTATTATCAAAGAAAGAACGTCGAAATCAATTGAAGAAACCAGTTCATGAAAGACGTCCAAATCAATTGAATCAATCAAGCAAAAATTAGACATTGGGAATGTAAAATTAGGTTTAAATTACGTTCAAATTGCATTACCTTCTTCACGGGCAAGGTGGTAGAAGCGGAGGCGGCGGCGATGGCAGTGGTGGTAGCGGCGGCGGAAGCTCCAGCAGGGACGGCCGGAATTTTTACTCGAGCCATTCTTCGTCGTCGTGGTGTGTCGTCCGTCCGTTGGGTGTTGTCGTCGTCGTGTAGAGAGAGAGCGAGGGAGAGGAAGAGCTTTTGTTTGATTGAATTTGAAATGAAAAAAAAAAATTTATATATAAATGGGTATTATCGTCAATTGCCTTGGCCGTGTATTTTCCCCGGGCCGTGTATTTAACTATAACCACTACCAGCAGTGGGGAGTTGAATTGAAGGATGAAATGGGTTTCAATTGGATGAAACACTGCAATGGGTAGTTGAAAGTGGGTTGAATGAATTAGTGGGATGAAATGTTTCTTCCCGGTTGAAACATTGCTTTTGATTTTTTTTTTTTTAAGTTGCCACATGTCAAGATCTTATTGGTCTTGATTTTATCACTTTGTCACCCATTATTTAAACTCAATTATCTCATAATAAATGATTTAAAAATAAACAAAAAAATTCACTAAAATTCATAATTTTTTTTCCTACAAATTGATATAAGTTTCATTTGATTTGGACACAAAAAAAAAACACTCATTTTTCAATTTGAGCTTAATTATCACCTAGTAAATTAATTTTTAAATTTTTTTTTCACCAAAATTCATCATTTTTTCCCTACAAATTGATATAAGTTTCATTTGATTTGGACATAAAAAAAAAACATTCAAAGTGGTGGGGTATAAGATGATGAGTTAGGGGGTTTTTGTTTTTTTTAAGTGATAAGTCTTTAATCGATTTCGCTTACGAAAATGGCCGAATGATTAAGAGGCAAGAATCGAAAACCGAATTACGAATTGAATAAGTTGTTTGATTTTGTATACGAATTCATTATCTCAAACAGCTTAAAAAAAAAATAAAAAAAAAATTTAAAAAAAAAAAAAAAAAAACGTAAATGCATTATGAAACAAGAACAGCTTTAAAAAAAAATTACCCAAAACCAAATATGAAACAAAGCTGGCTTTCGTGAGGCATTCGTGAGGCAATTCAGCAACATTTTAACCTCTTAAAATTAAGAGGCTTTTAAGAGCCTTTAAGTCTTATTTCAAAAAAAAAAACAAACACACTTATTTTTCTAATCCTCTTAATGAATAAGAGTTAAGAGGCATTTAAGGCTGAAAACAAAAAAACAAACGACCCCTTAGAGGGAGTTAAAATTTAATTTAAGTTAGTCATTGTAGGGGGTTAGATGAAATGGGTAAATAAAATATTAGGTGAATAAAAAAAAGTGTAAAAAGTGTTAGATGAAATGGGGAGGGTGTTTGCATGTAGTCTAAGCCTTGTGGAGTATAGAGGCTTTTGGTCGGGGCGATAAAGCAAAAAGTTCTTTTAACTAAAAGCAAGCAGCTGGGCCTTTCACAAAAGTAGCTTAATTTAATTCAAACACGCACGCACCAAATTCGCTTTAACTGACACGTACGTTTGTATAATCTTTTAGGGGAATTCTGGCCATCGAATGCACGGTTCTGGTGGCGCGTTGATATCAGTCGCGTGAATGAAGATAAGGAAGAATAATAGTAGTTAGGATAATTATTAAGGTCAAACAAAAAATGAAAAAGAAATTTGAGAGCTTTATACGTGAATTGGCTTTTCACCTAAAATAAATCTTTATTTTTCCTTCCACTACTTATCAATCCTAAGCTTTTAAGTGCATTAAAGAAATTCCGATTAAAAATATCTCAGAATAAGCCATAAGCCTGTTTGATAAAACTGAAAATTAAGTTTTGAAAATGTAGAGCTGAAAATATAGAGCTGAAATTATTAAGTTGCTGAATTTTAAGAGTTCGATTTGTTTTATAATGACAAACCACTTATATCTGAATTTATTTAAAGTTTGAATTTAACATTCAAAAAATTATTTGAATAATCTTAATGATTGTATAATAAAATAAAGTCTTCAACATATACGTCACTATTATTATAATTAGATTATTGTTAATAATAGAAACATGTGTTGTCATGTGTGTCATTCCCTGTGTTGCCAAACCAGTGTTGCCACTGGTGTTGCCATTAGAATTTGGCAACACTAGAATAGTTACTGTATTTTTCATAAATAACAATGTGGTAATTAATGAATATATAACAGTAGTTAGTCTGATTTTAATGAGGTTGAACAGGTCAACAGAAGATGTCCAGGCATAAACTTGGAAATTGTTGAAGAAAGTTACATATAAACACATGGTTTATATGTAAAATTGGTACGGCAACACTAAAGACAACACCAGAAATCAGTCTAAGTGCAAAAAATGAAGATGATGAGAACTCCAATGGAGTTAATGATCCAGTGAGGAGGGATCCCCCTTTGAGAATTCAAAAGAATCATCCTATAAGTCAAGTTATCGGGGATTTGAACGATGAGATACAAACAAGACACAAGGAACCGATAAATTACCGAAACATGGTAAAATATGTTAAGGTAAATCACTCTTGTTTTGTATCTAAACTTGAATCTAAATGGGTTGTTAATGAATTAAAAGATGATTTTTTGATTCAAGGTTTTAACCATGAGAGATTTTCTAGTTTGAAAAAATATCTTGGTTTTTGTTTCGTTTAAAAACTCCTGGATTATTTTTTTGTATATTATGTTTCATTAATTTTTTGTTTTTGTTTAAAAAAAAATCACAGTACAAACTACTGTCTAAAAGTGTTGTCATCTGTGTTGCCAACACAGGCAGCAACATTGTGTATTCTATTTAAAAAAAATAGTTATTTTTTTAATCCCAAATGGGGAACATTTACTGACCTTTTTGTTCTAATATGTGTATATACTTAAGGTTAACATTTTTTATAAAATACCCCTTTGTGCTTAAAGTGACAAAGTCACTAATACTGTGTTGATATTTAATAGGCAAAGCGTGTTAAAATACTCCCAAAGTAACTCGGGGCACGTTGTTCGTTGCGACGATGCTTCCTTACCAAAACGGGAGTACAATGTAGTTGTTTTATATTAAGTATTAGGGACATGGAGCTCACTACTACAGTGTACCCTACTTGAAAGGTATAAAACTTACTACATATAGCTTTACACTTTAATAAAAAAATTCGGGACACGGAGCTCGCTACTACGATGCTTCCTTGTAAATAAAGAAAGTGTAAAGTCTGCTTAAAATTGCCTAAGGAATGATAAGTTATATATGTTGAAAAAATATCAAGAAAATTTTATTTAAAATGTTGACTTGTGTGTTACGCAACATTGCTAGCAACACATTAGTAGATGCTACATTAATTTTTTATTTTTTATTTTTGTTTTTGTTAATTAAATTTTGAATTTTCAAAAGTCTATTTTCTTATATTTAGAGTTTGTGAAATTTAAAAGGTTTTTAGCAAAAATATTTAATTTTTGTCTAACTAAATGTAATTTTGAAATGTCTATTTTTTAAAATTCATTTCCTTTTGAATTTAAAAAAAAAAATTTATGAATATTTCTAAAATTATTTTTAGTTATTATATATTTTAAAATTTTAAAAAAAAATTATAAAAAAAAAACTAAAAAAAAAATTAAAAAAATTAAAAAAAATAAATTAATTTTTTTTTTTTTTAAAAAAAATTTTAAAAAATTTTAAAAAAATTGGCCGGATAACAGTGTGTTGTGGTTTGTTGGGATAAGGGTTTTAATTGTGTTTGAATATGTCAAATCAATCCCTATTATTATTCTTCCTATCCTTTAATTACTTCCTTCCTAAACCCTCACCTTCACCGTCTCTCTCTCTCTCTAAACTCCTCTGTTTCTTCGTCTTCTTTCCTTCAAACTGACATGGTCAGCCCTTCCAAAAATTCCCAAAATTAATTCTCTCATGGACAACTCGCCTATAGCTCCCTCAAGTGTTGCCTCAAATGTCGTCATTCCTATGGAGACATCACTTTCGACAACACCATCCGCAACTCTAAACTCTTGGCTTGGTTGTGTTAATTCCCCTCATACTCCTGTCTCAATGGCTCTCCTGTTATATGTAGTAGTATTCACATATAATACTTGGTCATCTCCCATATTGAGTTTGTAAACAAACCTTTCATTCATGGTATAAAGTCTTTTTATTCATTTCTTGTTTTTTTGTGTCTTCTTTATCCCACATGGGATTACTACTAAAACTTGTGGAGCTAAACTTGTTATATAATAGCTAAGTTTGAAGAGTTCCTATAAGCTTGCTTGAGCTTCCCTCTATTATGGGAAAATATCAAGTATGGCTTAAAGTTTTGAGTATTATATTATTATATATATATATATATATATATAATATATATAAGAAAGAAAGAAAGAAATTAATTAATTTAAATATTAATTAAATCTTGATACCGGTTATGGTATTAAGGAGGGAGGAAGTATATCAGTTTAAATGTTTAGGGTTGTAACTCTTTGAATGGTCATTTACAGAAGAGTATGACTGTTCGGAGGGGCACGCCCGGATCGGCCGTGCAAGGAAAAAAGCACGCCCGTGCAAGTACGGAGCGGCCGTGCCAATTTTGGTGACACGCCCGTGCAAAAGCATGGAGCGGCCGTGCAACTTTGGTGACACGCCCGTGCAGCTGAGGCACCAGTTCGGAAAAGTTGTGTCTTTTCAAGACGACAACACCAACTCTATAAATAGGGTTGGTCTCCTTGGAACTGAATAATCATATAGAGAAATCACTGAGTTAATTACTTCCCGAGTCTTTCTTCTTAAACAAATCTACTCTTCGAGTCAAACAGTTAAAGCTTCGATTATTGTTCCCGAGTTATTCAAAGGAGTGTAACTTTGAATAAGAGTGTGTAGGTTTTGTATCCTGGAGGTGAAATTCGTTGAGACCATTACACCATAGTGGGACGAATTAAATACCTTAAAGATAACATCTTTTGGTGTGCCTAACCTACTGATTCCCTACCCACAATTGAGTCATATACAACAGTTTTAAGGTATTTAAGTTTCGTATAGATGGAGTCAGTTTTGATGAAGGGACAATTACCCGAAGCAGATAAGTTAGAGAGGCTAAATGGACTGAACTACAAGCGTTGGAGCTTGAAGATGGAATACCTTCTCACCATTGCAAAGGTATTCTACGTGCTATGTGATCCTTGTCCAAAGGAGAATGAAAATGATAAAGCAACCGAGGCACGTAAAACCGAGGTCGCCGAAAAAGTGAAGAAATGGAAATCGGATGACTTCATTTGCCGATTCACCATTCTCGCAAGCATTGAACAACACGTTGTTCAACGTGTTCCAAATACACAAAACCGCCGCTGAAGTTTGGTTTGCAATCAAACGAAGGTACGTCAATGAAGATGCTGGTAATAAATCTTTTTTGGTTAATAAATTTGTTGAATACAAGATGGTAGACTCGAGGCCTGTCATTGATCAAGTTAATGAACTCAATGACATAGCCATCGAATGTGCCGATGCGGGTGAACCCATTTCTGAGACATTCCAAGTTTCAACCATCATTGGTAAACTTCCACCTTCTTGGAAAGATTACCAAAAGAAATTGAAGCATAAGAAGAAGGCCATCACCTTAAATGAACTTCTTCAAGGCATCCAAATTGAGACTGAAAGTCTCAAACGTGATGGCTCAATTTCTGAGAAGATTGATGGTGTAAACTATGTGGAAAATAAAAATGTTGCCGGAACTTCCAAGGGAAACCAAGGAAAGTTCAAACGGAAAAACAACTTTAAAAATGATGGAAAGGGTAAGTCTAAGAAAAAGCAGAAGAGTTCTTGCTATGTTTGTGGAAAAACAAATCATTTGGCTAAGAACTGCTATTACCGCAAAGGGCAACAGAAAGATGAACAAGCAAATGTAGTTGAGAGCAACTTCATTAGCATGCTTTCCGAAATCTGTCTAGTCAACAATGTCGACTGCATTGGTGGATTGATTCAGGGGCTACATGTCATGTAACTCCAAATCGAAGCTTGTTCAAAACTTATGAAGAAGTGAAAGAGCCAAAAGCAGCTTTATATGGGAAATGCTTCTACAAGCGAGGTCTTGGGCATAGGGACCATTATTCTCCCCCTCACTTCGGGAAAGACTCTTACTTTGAAAAATGTGTACCATATTCCTCTCTATGAGGAAGAATCTTGTATCCGTTCCTAAATTGGACGAAAATGGCTTTAAAGTAACCTTTCGCGCTCAACAAGTGAATATCACTAAAAATGGGACGTTTGTTGGAAAGGGCTACATTAAAGACCAAATGTATTTATTGAGCATTGATAATAAAATTACCAGTTCTTCTTACTTTGTTGATTCTAATTTTAATGTTGAAAAGCATGATTTTTGGCATTCTAGATTAGGACATATTGGTATGAATGCAATGAGTCGTATGATTAAATATGAGTATATTCCTAAATCTTCGACTATTTATTCTATGAATAATTGTGAATGTTGCGCTCAATCTAAGTTGACTAAAACATCTTTTAAAAGTGTAGTAAGATCAACTAGGTTACTTGAGTTAATTCATACCGATATTTGTGACAACAAAGATATTTTGACAAGAGGTGGAAAACGTTATTTTATTACGTTCATTGATGATTTTTCTAAGTTTGCATATGTGTATTTACTTAGAACAAAAGATGAAGCTTTTGACAAGTTTAAAATTTTCAAAGCCGAAGTTGAAAATCAAACCAATCTAAGGATAAAACGATTAAGATCGGATAGAGGTGGTGAATATTTCCCAAACGAGATGATTTCATTTTGTCAACAAAATGGAATTGTTAGGGAATCTTCAACACCTAATACTCCACCACAAAATGGAGTAGCCGAGAGGAAAAATCGATCCTTAATGGAGATGGTCAGTGCCATGATTATAAATTCACAATTACCCATGAGCTATTGGGGAGAGGCACTATTAAGTTACGTTTACATTTGTAATGTAATTGTGAATAAATATATGAAAACTCCATACGAATTATTTAATGGGCGTAAGCCTAATATTTCACATTTAAAAGTATGGGGTTGTGTTGCATATGTTTTAGATGCAACTTTGAAAAGAAATAAACTTGGGAGCAAAGCCGTGAAATCTATATTTATTGGTTATTCTTCAATAAGCAAAGCATATAGATTTATGAGAATTAATGACAATCGTGTGTTTGAAGCTACGCGTGCTATTTTTTATGAACATTTGAACATAAAAAGTGTAGACAAGGTAGATATAAACCATGAATTGTCAAAAGAACTTGAAGTAGAAAATGCATCAAGTTCACATGATAATGGTGATGCCATTGCTAATGATGAAAATTTAGACAACAATGAAAATGATGAAATAGTTGAGTTAAGGAGAAGCAAAAGACAAAGAATTGAAAAGAACCTTGGTCTGGCATGTTTACATATATGTTAGAAGAGGATCCTAAAACTTTTCAAGAAGCTATGTCTTTGTCTGATTCAGATTTGTGGAAAAGAGCCATGGATGATGAAATCAAATCTATCCTTGATAATGAAACATGGACTCTAGTCAATCCTCCTCCTAATACTAAACCTATTGGCTGCAAGTGGGTTTTGAAAAAGAAACTCAAAACTGATGGTACTATTGATAAGTACAAGGCAAGATTAGTAGCCAAAGGTTATAGTCAAAAAGAAGAAATTGACTATTTCGAAACATTTTCACCGGTCACTAAATTTACATCAATTAGAACTATGTTTGCTATAGCATCCGCCTATGGACTAGAGGTTCATCAAATGGATGTTAAAACAAAGATTCTTAAATGGAGATTTAGATGAAGAGATTTACATACAACAACCCGAGGGTTATGTCTCTAAAGGAGAAGAACATAAAGTATGTAAATTAAAGAAATCTCTATATGGACTTAAACAAGCACCAATTCAATGGTACAAGAAGTTTAAGCAAGAAATTCGAAAGTTTGGTTTTAAGAGTAGTAAAGTAGAAAGTTGTGTTTTTACTAAAGTTACTCTTAATTATAAAGTTGTTATAACTTTATATGTTGATGACTTGCTAATATTTGGTTACGATATTAATTGTATTAATGAGACAAAGAACTATTTAAAGCAAGTGTTTGACATGAAGGACTTAGGTCCAAGAGATGTCATTTTGGGGGTTAAGGTGATCAAAAAGGACAAAACTTACATATTAACTCAATCACATTACATTGAGGAAATATTAAAGAAGTTTAATTATTTTGATTGCAAAATAAGTAAAAGTCCTATTGACCCTCATATGAAGTTAGTTCCAAATAAAGGCGAGGCCGTAAATCAAGGAGAATATGCCAAGATAATTGGTAGCATAATGTATGTGGTTAATCATACAAGACACGATCTTGCATGTGCAATTGGCATACTCAGTAGATTTACAAGTAATCCAAGTGAAGAACATTGGACGGAACTAAAAAGAGTACTAAGGTACTTAAAATTCACAATAAACTATGGCTTACATTACAAGTGTAATTCACCTATACTTGAATGTTATAGTGATGCAAATTGGGCATCAGATGTAACCAACTCCAAATCAACGAGTGGTTGGTTATTTACTATTGGAGGAGCCATAGTTGCTTGGTCTTCAAAAAGACAAACATGTGTTGCTTTGTCTTCATGGAATTCGAGTACATAGCCATGTCAATGGCTAGTAAAGATTTAATATGGTTTAGAAGATTTCTAAGAACCATACCATTTATTGATTCTAAGAAAGGAGCCACAACTTTGTATTGTGATAATCAAGCTGCCATATTTAATACAAAGAATGAGAAAATATCAAATCATAGCAAACACATTGCTATGAGATATAATCATATTAGAGATATGGTTAAAAAGGGAAAGATAGCACTTGAGTATCTTCCTACAAATCGATGTTAGCCGATCCACTAACAAAATCTTTATCGGGGATAAAATTACAAAGGTCATGAGAGATATGGGACTATTACCGGTCTAAACAATGTCTTAATTGAAACCAACTTTATCTTAAGGTACAAGTCATAGATTTGTCACCCTATGTTTAAAGTTAAAAGGCAATTCAATATTAGACATTGGTGAAATGGAAACTTTGATACATTTCGAGTGCATAACTTAAAAATAGTGGGGGTGTCACTATTTGAAAGTTTCATATCTGACCTATGCACTTTCATTACCACAACAAGATTAGGATGGATTCAAAATCCTTAATAGACTTATAGCTTTCGTAGAATGCGTTGTGGACATTCTCGATAAGTCTACCTATACAAGTAAAGAAGTGAGAGGCCGCTTCTTATGGATTACTCCGGTAAAATTCCTAGAGTACTTGTGAACACCAGGATTAAGCACAAGGCCCAACTACAAGGTGCTGCCAAGATCAAAAGGAACATGAAATCATACATAACGAGGATATGTCTCCCTAAGAGGTTTCACATTCAACCATAAAGTTTAAGGCTCGTCCACTTAATGGGTATTCGTTATGTAAAGAAGCTGAAATTGTTTAGTGTCATTATATGTAAATAAGTGGGGGATTGTTATATGTAGTAGTATTCACATATAATACTTGGTCATCTCCCATATTGAGTTTGTAAACAAACCTTTCATTCATGGTATAAAGTCTTTTTATTCATTTCTTGTTTTTTTGTGTCTTCTTTATCCCACATGGGATTACTACTAAAACTTGTGGAGCTAAACTTGTTATATAATAGCTAAGTTTGAAGAGTTCCTATAAATAGTGCAAGGAATCGACAGAAATAATTACCCAATTCAGAAGTTGAGATTTGCACAAGTGAAGAACACGTTTCTTCAGTGTTGCCTCAAGTGTTGGCAACACTTCATCCAACACCAGTGAGTGGTCATATATAACATTCATATTTTGAGAGTTGCTGAGTGTTAGATAGGTTGTGATTGTGAAGAGAGAGTTCTAGAATAGTTGTTCCACTAAGCTTTTGATAGAATATCATTAGGGAACTTTTCGACATTGTAACGAAGTTTATACTTATTGAAAGGTCTTGTCCTCCTGGCACCCATCAAGTTAAATATTTATTTATATATATAACTTGATAAAAATCTATTCTCTTGTGTTTATTTTTATTATTTTTGTTGCATTTAAATTTTCTCAATTTTCTATTTTTGAATTGGTGTCAATGTTGTATATGACTCAATTGTGGGTAGGGAATCAGTAGGTTAGGCACACCAAAAGATGTTATCTTTAAGGTATTTAATTCGTCCCACTATGGTGTAATGGTCTCAACGAATTTCACCTCCAGGATACAAAACCTACACACTCTTATTCAAAGTTACACTCCTTTGAATAACTCGGGAACAATAATCGAAGCTTTAACTGTTTGACTCGAAGAGTAGATTTGTTTAAGAAGAAAGACTCGGGAAGTAATTAACTCAGTGATTTCTCTATATGATTTTACAGTTCCAAGGAGACCAGCCCTATTTATAGAGTTGGTGTTGTCGTCTTGAAAAGACACAACTTTTCCGAACTGGTGCCTCAGCTGCACGGGCGTGTCACCAAAGTTGCACGGCCGCTCCATGCTTTTGCACGGGCGTGTCACCAAAATTGGCACGGCCGCTCCGTACTTGCACGGGCGTGCTTTTTTCCTTGCACGGCCGATCCGGGCGTGCCCCTCCGAACAGTCATACTCTTCTGTAAATGACCATTCAAAGAGTTACAACCCTAAACATTTAAACTGATATACTTCCTCCCTCCTTAATACCATAACCGGTATCAAGATTTAATTAATATTTAAATTAATTAATTTCTTTCTTTCTTTCTTATATATATTATATATATATATATAATAATATAATACTCAAAACTTTAAGCCATACTTGATATTTTCCCATAATAGAGGGAAGCTCAAGCAAGCTTATAGGAACTCTTCAAACTTAGCTATTATATAACAAGTTTAGCTCCACAAGTTTTAGTAGTAATCCCATGTGGGATAAAGAAGACACAAGAAAACAAGAAATGAATAAAAAGACTTTATACTATGAATGAAAGGTTGGTTTACAAACTCAATATGGGAGATGACCAAGTATTATATGTGAATACTACTACATATAACAATCCCCCACTTATTTACATATAATGACACTAAACAATTTCAGCTTCTTTACATAACGAATACCCATTAAGTGGACGAGCCTTAAACTTTATGGTTGAATGTGAAACCTCTTAGGGAGACATATCCTCGTTATGTATGATTTCATGTTCCTTTTGATTTTGGCAGCACCTTGTAGTTGGGCCTTGTGCTTAATCCTGGTGTTCACAAGTACTCTAGGAATTTTACCGGAGTAATCCATAAGAAGCGGCCTCTCACTTCTTTACTTGTATAGGTAGACTTATCGAGAATGTCCACAACGCATTCTACGAAAGCTATAAGTCTATTAAGGATTTTGAATCCATCCTAATCTTGTTGTGGTAATGAAAGTGCATAGGTCAGATATGAAACTTTCAAATAGTGACACCCCCACTATTTTTAAGTTATGCACTCGAAATGTATCAAAGTTTCCATTTCACCAATGTCTAATATTGAATTTCCTTTTAACTTTAAACATAAGGTGACAAATCTATGACTTGTACCTTAAGATAAAGTTGGTTTCAATTAAGACATTGTTTAGACCGGTAATAGTCCCATATCTCTCATGACCTTTGTAATTTTATCCCATGATAAAGATTTTGTTAGTGGATCATCTAACATCTGATTTGTAGGAAGATACTCAAGTGCTATCTTTCCCTTTTTAACCATATCTCTAATATGATTATATCTCATAGCAATGTGTTTGCTATGATTTGATATTCTCTTATTCTTTGTATTGAATATGGCAGCTTGATTATCACAATACAAAGTTGTGGCTCCTTTCTTAGAATCAATAAATGGTATTGTTCTTAAAAATCTTCTAAACCATATTAAATCTTTACTAGCCATTGACATGGCTATGTACTCAAATTCCATAGAAGACAAAGCAACACATGTTTGTCTTTTTGAAGACCAAGCAACTATGGCTCCTCCAATAGTAAATAACCAACCACTCGTTGATTTGGAGTTGGTTACATCTGATGCCCAATTTGCATCACTATAACATTCAAGTATAGGTGAATTACACTTGTAATGTAAGCCATAATTTATTGTGAATTTTAAGTACCTTAGTACTCTTTTTAGTTCCGTCCAATGATCTTCACTTGGATTACTTGTAAATCTACTAAGTATGCCAATTGCACATGCAAGATCAGGTCTTGTATGATTAACCACATACATTATGCTACCAATTATCTTGGCATATTCTCCTTGATTTACGGCCTCGCCTTTATTTGAAACTAACTTCATATGAGGGTCAATAGGACTTTTACTTATTTTGCAATCAAAATAATTAAACTTCTTTAATATTTCCTCAATGTAATGTGATTGAGTTAATATGTAAGTTTTGTCCTTTTTGATCACCTTAACCCCCAAAATGACATCTTGGACCTAAGTCCTTTCATGTCAAACACTTGCTTTAAATAGTTCTTTGTTTCATTAATACAATTAATATCGTAACCAAATATTAGCAAGTCATCAACATATAAAGTTATAACAACTTTATAATTAAGAGTAACTTTAGTAAAAACACAACTTTCTACTTTACTACTCTTAAAACCAAACTTTCGAATTTCTTGCTTAAACTTCTTGTACCATTGAATTGATGCTTGTTTAAGTCCATATAGAGATTTCTTTAATTTACATACTTTATGTTCTTCTCCTTTAGAAACATAACCCTCGGGTTGTTGTATGTAAATCTCTTCATCTAAATCTCCATTTAAGAATGCTGTTTTAACATCCATTTGATGAACCTCTAGTCCATAGGCGGATGCTATAGCAAACATAGTTCTAATTGATGTAAATTTAGTGACCGGTGAAAATGTTTCAAAATAGTCAATTTCTTCTTTTTGACTATAACCTTTGGCTACTAATCTTGCCTTGTACTTATCAATAGTACCATCAGTTTTGAGTTTCTTTTTCAAAACCCACTTGCAGCCAATAGGTTTAGTATTAGGAGGAGGATTGACTAGAGTCCATGTTTCATTATCAAGGATAGATTTGATTTCATCATTCATGGCTCTTTTCCACAAGTCTGAATCAGACAAAGACATAGCTTCTTGAAAAGTTTTAGGATCCTCTTCTAACATATATGTAAACATGCCAGGACCAAGATTCTTTTCAATTCTTTGTCTTTTGCTTCTCCTTAACTCAACTATTTCATCATTTTCATTGTTGTCTAAATTTTCATCATTAGCAATGGCATCACCATTATCATGTGAACTTGATGCATTTTCTACTTCAAGTTCTTTTGACAATTCATGGTTTATATCTACCTTGTCTACACTTTTTATGTTCAAATGTTCATAAAAAAATAGCACGCGTAGCTTCAAACACACGATTGTCATTAATTCTCATAAATCTATATGCTTTGCTTATTGAAGAATAACCAATAAATATAGATTTCACAGCTTTGCTTCCAATTTTATTTCTTTTCAAAGTTGCATCTAAAACATATGCAACACAACCCCATACTTTTAAATGTGAAATATTAGGCTTACGCCCATTAAATAATTCGTATGGAGTTTTCATATGTTTATTCACAATTCTGTTACAAATGTAAACAGAACTTAATAGTGCCTCTCCCCAATAGCTCATTGGTAATTTTGAATTTATAATTATGGCACTAACCATCTCCATTAAGGATCGATTTTTCCTCTCGGCTACTCCATTTTGTGGTGGAGTATTAGGTGCTGAAGATTTCCTAACAATTCCATTTTGTTGACAAAATGAAATCATCTCGTTTGGGAAATATTCACCACCTCTATCCGATCTTAATCGTTTTATCCTTAGATTGGTTTGATTTTCAACTTCGGCTTTGAAAATTTTAAACTTGTCAAAAGCTTCATCTTTTGTTCTAAGTAAATACACATATGCAAACTTAGAAAAATCATCAATGAACGTAATAAAATAACGTTTTCCACCTCTTGTCAAAATATCTTTGTTGTCACAAATATC
Organism: Adenophora triphylla var. japonica; assembly: GCA_022495995.1. Classification (NCBI taxonomy): domain Eukaryota; kingdom Viridiplantae; phylum Streptophyta; class Magnoliopsida; order Asterales; family Campanulaceae; genus Adenophora; species Adenophora triphylla. Next base: position 720,917 of record JAFEMH010000410.1, on the reverse strand, counting down.
GGTATGAATTAACTCAAGTAACCTAGTTGATCTTACTACACTTTTAAAAGATGTTTTAGTCAACTTAGATTGAGCGCAACATTCACAATTATTCATAGAATAAATAGTCGAAGATTTAGGAATATACTCATATTTAATCATACGACTCATTGCATTCATACCAATATGTCCTAATCTAGAATGCCAAAAATCATGCTTTTCAACATTAAAATTAGAATCAACAAAGTAAGAAGAACTGGTAATTTTATTATCAATGCTCAATAAATACATTTGGTCTTTAATGTAGCACTTTCCAACAAACGTCCCATTTTTAGTGATATTCACTTGTTGGGCGCGAAAGGTTACTTTAAAGCCATTTTCGTCCAATTTTGGAACGGATACAAGATTCTTCCTCATAGAGGGAATATGGTACACATTTTTCAAAGTAAGAGTCTTTCCCGAAGTGAGGGGGAGAATAATGGTCCCTATGCCCAAGACCTCGCTTGTAGAAGCATTTCCCATATAAACTGCTTTTGGCTCTTTCACTTCTTCATATTTTTTGAACAAGCTTCGATTTGGAGTTACATGACATGTAGCCCCTGAATCAATCCACCAATCTGAGTCGACATTGTTGACTAGACAGATTTCGGAAAGCATGCTAATGAAGTTGCTCTCAACTACATTTGCTTGTTCATCTTTCGTTGCCCTTTGCGGTAATAGCAGCTTCTTAGCCAAATGATTTGTTTTTCCACAAACATAGCAAGAACTCTTCGCTTTTTCTTAGCTTTACCATTTCCATCATTTTTAAAGTTGTTTTTCCGTTTGAACTTTCCTTGGTTTCCCTTGGAAGTTCCGGCAATATTTTTATTTTCCACATAGTTTACACCATCAATCTTCTCAGAAATTGAGCCATCACGTTTGAGACTTTCACCTCAATTTGGATGCCTTGAAGAAGTTCATCTAAGGTGATGGCCTTCTTCTTATGCTTCAATTTCTTTTGGTAATCTTTCCAAGAAGGTGGAAGTTTACCAATGATGGTTGAAACTTGGAATGTCTCGTAAATGGGTTCACCCGCATCGACACATTCGATGGCTATGTCATTGAGTTCATTAACTTGATCAATGACAGCCTCGAGTCTACCATCTTGTATTCAACAAATTTATTAACCAAAAAAGATTTATTACCAGCATCTTCATTGACGTACCTTCGTTTGATTGCAAACCAAACTTCAGCGGCGGTTTTGTGTATTTGGAACACGTTGAACAACGTGTTGTTCAATGCTTGCAGAATGGTGAATCGGCAAATGAAGTCATCCGATTTCTATTTCTTCACTTTTTCAAAGCCTCGGTTTTCGTGCCTCGGTTGCTTTATCATTTTCATTCTCCTTTGGACAAGGATCACATAGCACGTAGAATACCTTTGCAATGGTGAGAAGGTATTCCATCTTCAAGCTCCAACGCTTGTAGTTCAGCCCATTCGCCTCTCTAACTTATCTGCTTCGGGTAATTGTCCCTTCATCAAAACTGACTCCATCTATACGAAAGTTAAATACCTTAAAACTGTTGTATATGACTCAATTGTGGGTAGGGAATCAGTAGGTTAGGCACACCAAAAGATGTTATCTTTAAGGTATTTAATTCGTCCCACTATGGTGTAATGGTCTCAACGAATTTCACCTCCAGGATACAAAACCTACACACTCTTATTCAAAGTTACACTCCTTTGAATAACTCGGGAACAATAATCGAAGCTTTAACTGTTTGACTCGAAGAGTAGATTTGTTTAAGAAGAAAGACTCGGGAAGTAATTAACTCAGTGATTTCTCTATATGATTTTACAGTTCCAAGGAGACCAGCCCTATTTATAGAGTTGGTGTTGTCGTCTTGAAAAGACACAACTTTTCCGAACTGGTGCCTCAGCTGCACGGGCGTGTCACCAAAGTTGCACGGCCGCTCCATGCTTTTGCACGGGCGTGTCACCAAAATTGGCACGGCCGCTCCGTACTTGCACGGGCGTGCTTTTTTCCTTGCACGGCCGATCCGGGCGTGCCCCTCCGAACGATCCATACTCTTACGTAAATGACCATTCAAAGAGTTACAACCCTAAACATTTAAACTGATATACTTCCTCCCTCCTTAATACCATAACCGGTATCAAGATTTAATTAATATTTAAATTAATTAATTTCTTTCTTTCTTTCTTATATATATTATATATATATATATAATAATATAATACTCAAAACTTTAAGCCATACTTGATATTTTCCCATAATAGAGGGAAGCTCAAGCAAGCTTATAGGAACTCTTCAAACTTAGCTATTATATAACAAGTTTAGCTCCACAAGTTTTAGTAGTAATCCCATGTGGGATAAAGAAGACACAAGAAAACAAGAAATGAATAAAAAGACTTTATACTATGAATGAAAGGTTGGTTTACAAACTCAATATGGGAGATGACCAAGTATTATATGTGAATACTACTACATATAACAGTCAATTGTGTTGTTATTAGTATTATCAATACTTTTGACAACACTTGTGAGTTTCGTCTCACTTTTGCTAAACCATAGACAATTTCAATTATATTTCATAATATTTAAATATTTTTTATTAGTACTTTCTTTGACCCATAATAAAATTTATCTTGTTAATTATTTTGATAAATTTGTCTAAACTTTGACAAAAAATGAAAAAAATAATAATTATGATACTCTATTAAAATATTATTAATATCAATAGTTTAATATAAATAAAATTACATTTTAATACTAGATCAAATATAATTTATATGAAAAGTTAAAATATTTCAACGGAAGAAAGTATCATTTAATATATAAATAAAATAGTTGATGGATAGCATTTTTTAAGACAACCTTAATTAATTAAGTGATTGCAATTTACCTTACCAAACATGCTTAACTTTTTAATCTTTTAAAGTGTTTCAAATTAAGATCTTAATTGAATTACCAAACAAGCCCTAAGAGTTGTACTTTTCTTTTCTTTTTTGTACGTCCCCAAAATAAGATTAAAAGTTTTATTTCTAAAATGTCTCAGAAGAACACGAGTCCTACTTTTTTTTGTACGTAAGTAAGAGTAAGAGTTCCATTTCTAAAATGACAAATTATTAACATTTGTTTGGACAACTTCTACATACAATGTTATATAATTACAATAAAATCAATATTTAACTAATCTATTTTTTCACTTGCATTATAAATAGTATTTTGAACAATCATGTATTTTCTTGTATTTTTTTAATATGTGTAATATATTTTAGTTCTCATGTGTAAAATACTTGAGTAGAACAATATTGTATTTATTTTTGAATTGTTTATTGGACTATATATCTAAATTGAAAAAAAATTAATTAATGGTTTGTGGGCATTTGGTAGGGAACTTAGGCCTACTACTTGTGTTTGTTTTTTTGGCCCGTTTAACACACAAATAATAGACTGGTTACCGATTTTTTTTATTTTATTGTCCTCTTCCAATCATTGATTTTTATTCTCAATTTGGTAATTTTAATTTGTGGTGGTAGGCTAGGCTATGCAATGGAGAAATAAACTCCCTCCGATCTACTCGAATCAAAATATTTTGCCATTTTGATTGTTTCGTTCGAAATATGATAATTTTAAAATGAAAATATTTTATTTAATAAGACTCAATTTCATATTTACAATAATTTTTCACTTATTATTCTTTACATTACTTTCTCTTTCTTATTCCACTTTTCATACTCACAACACCTACTCTACTAACACCGTTTCTTAATTCCCGTGTCGGGTGTCGGGACCAAGAATCCTACTCCCTCTGTCCCAGCTCAATTCAGATTTTTTTATCATTTTCGTCTGTCTCACCTCAAATCAGATTTCTCAAAAATGACAGTTTTTACACTATCATTCATTTTTTCTCCTACTTTATTTTTATAATTACAAAACCAATCAACTTACTATTCTTTCCATCAATTCTCTTTCATATTTTACTTTTCATACTAACAACACTTATTTTCTACTTAATTTACTTTACTTAATTACCGTGCTTAAACAATCTTTTCTTATACCTTCTTATATCTAAATGTATAAAATCATAATTACTCTTATACTTAATATTTTTTCACAATTTTTCATATTTTTTTTTTTTAAAAATGATAAAATTCACTCCTATACCTAAGGGTATAAGATCAGAATTGGAAAAAATCTGGGAAAACAAGGGGTGACTGAGGGGCAGATCGCACCCCTAGACCGAACGATATCACCCCTCGCGTGAAATGGGTTTTAAGACATTTTATCTCGACCTTTATTTGTTTGTGAGTTTTTGGATCTCGTATAGGCTTTTATAAAAAATGATTTGGGAACAAGGGGCCTCATGGAATTATTTCTTGAATTTTGACTAATAATTTTATTTTGATTTATTTATTTTAGTAACAAACTAAAAATAATTATTGATAAAAAAGTTTTAAAATTTCATTTGCTAAATACAATAATATAAAGCTAATGGATAATTAAAATTATTATATAAAAATGAGACTTTTTTTTTTTAAGTGAAAATATACTTTTGTGTCTCTATCTATCAATCTATGTATCAACTATAGACATGACTAAGCACAATGAAGTTGCTTTCCCTAAGATTGTCAAATTTAGGTTCCATCAATATTTTTTTAGGGTTGGTATTAGAAGGGTGATTAAATAATGATTAAGATTATTGTCAGCCAACCAATAATGCAAGCACCCCTTCCCCCAAGACAAAACTTTATACTCCCTCCGTTCCGGAACATAATTCACAAACAATGTTTGCATTGATTTTAAGGAGGGAGTATTATATTGAAAGTGTTGTGAGTGTGAAAATAAAATAGGAGAGAGAATGAGTGGAGAGAATAGTAAATTATAATGGTGTTGTGAGTATTAAAATAATGTAGGAGAGAGAATGAGTGGAGGGAATAGTAAAAATTCCTTTCCATTTTAGGTAAGTTTTAAACGTGTGAAGTAAGTTTTGGGACGCCCAAAAGGGAAAGTGTGAAAATTGTTCCGGGACGGAGGGAGTATATTTAAAGAACATATTAAAAAAAAATAAAAAAAATTGACCACTCAGCCGCTTGAGTAGGTTTAGCTTACAAAATTAATAAAAAGAATTAAAATGCTTCCATGTCCAAAACGAATGATAAAAAAAATAAAAATAAATGTAAAAAATTTGTTATTAATCAAGAACATATTTATTTATTTAATTTTTGTTAATTTATTTTGGGACGTGGTTTAGTAATATATTCAAATTAGTATTTTTTTTGTCCCAAATACCCCCTGTCCCATAAAATCTTACCCATTTTGCCATTTAGGACGTTCCATTTAAAAGTCCCACTTTTTTAAAAAGAAAACTTTTTAGTCCCAAACTTTTTAACACTTAAAATCTTACCCATTCTCTACCTCACTTTCTCTCTCCTATCCATGGGGGCAAGAGGGGGCAGATGCCCCTCTTTGACTATTTTTTTTTTCTTCTGTTTTTTCAATCATTATTTCCTTCATTTCATCTAAAATTACACTTTATTTTTCGACCTGAAGATTAAGTGTATGAATTTTATTGAATAAAAAAGTATTAAAACAATTTCATTTAGAAAGTGCAGTTTTCATTTTAGAAAGTGTGATTTTTAATGAGACACCAATGATATAAAGAGTGTAAGTTTTAGTGAGACGGAGAAAAATAGGTATTTAACTATGTCTAAAATTGTATTGTATAGGAGAAAAATAGCCAAAAAAATAAAAATAAAAATCGGGGGCAACGTTCATCTTTCCTTTCCTCTCAATTTTTTGCCCTCGTTCCTAACATTTCTGGCTCCGCCCATGCTCTTATCTACTCACAATTCTTACTTTAATAACATTATTTTTTATTTTTTGTGTGAAACAGTAAATGAATAATCTTTTATTTTATGGGAGGAAATATGTGTTATGTTTCTAAATAATAAGTAAAGACTCTTAATTAATAGTATGACTTTAACGTAATATAAATAATGTATTAATAGATATAATAAGGCTCCGTTTGTTTAGCGTAAAACATTTTTCGAAAAATGATTTCCTGCAAAATGTTTTTCGAAAAATGAAAATATTTTTCAGAAAATGAGATAAACATGTTTAGCGTAAAACATTTTCTCAATTTTCCGATGCGAAACAAACACCGAAAAATAGAAAAAATGTTTTCCGAAAAACATTTCCCCCAAACAAACGGAACCTAATTAGCAGTATTTTATTTGCTTTAAGGGTTGGGATTTGACACTTTCAGATTAATAGCGTCCTATTTATTATGCTAACAAATCTCACTAGTTTTGAATAGGGATAAGATATTGTCCAAGTTTTGTGAATATTTAATAGACAATTATTAATATATTGGTTTGAACCTCCAAAAGGCTACCTAAAAGGTTTACTCCCTCCGTCCCGTCAGAAAAGTCACAAATTTTCATTTTGGACGTTCCATTTAAAAAGACATTTTCTCAAAAAGAAAAGTTTTTATTACTATTCCACCCACTCATTTTCTCTTCTACTTTACTTTTACACTCACAACATTCTCTCTCCTAACTATTCCTCCCACTCATTCTCTCTCCTATTTAATTTTTCATACTCACAACATTTAAAAATTTTCTCTTTCCTACATCATTTTTCTTAATTTGCGTGCAAGATTTGATTTGGACATTTTCGAGTGAGACGGAGGGAGTATTTATTAATAAAATTGTCCAGAGACTTAATACAAGATGGCAATTAAGACACGCGTATGGACACACATGTTTCAATGGTCCACGGGAGCCTAAATTTTGAGACGGTTTATCAGTAGGGTTGAAACGAATCCGGTTAGTGGGTTGAGACAGTTTGATTCGTTTATTTTTTCAATCAAAATGCATTACATTCATTAATTCTAATTATTTATGTCTGTTAGTTGAAAATGGTCTGTTCAGATTGGGACAACCCGTTACAATTAGCGGTTGAGAAAAATGACTCGTTTCAACTCGCTAACTTAAATGAATTAAATTGGGTTAGATAATAGTTTGACATGGTTGTTTTAAAACAATACTACAAGGTTATAAAAGTGAATAGTAATTTATATTTTTATGAAATTATATATTTAAAGACAACTCATTCTGAGATTAAAAAAAAAAAAAAGTGAATATGATTTTGGATTGATGAAGAACATAAAATTTTAAAATAACTATCATTAAATTTTATCATCAAAATAAAAATTATCTATCCAATTTTTGAATTATGATAATCGGCGAAACCGGAGCAACGACAACCCCCATAATTTCAAAAAAATTGACAATTTTAGTACTTTTAAATATTTGAAAATGATATTAAAAATGTTTTTTTTTAATTTCTTTTGGCCCTCTTTATCTAGGTATTTCATTCCAATTTCCCTTTTATTTTAAATTTTTACATGATAAATACTCCGTGTAATTTTTATTTCCTTGCAAAAAATTCTGACTCTTTGTCGCTGATTATAATATTCGATATCACTATTTACGAACCCAATAATAGTTTGAATACTTCCTCCGTCCCATATTATATTATGTTACTCACTTGCTGTTTTGCGTGAAAAATAAGAAATACTGTTATTAAAATAGAAGTTGTGAGTGGATAGGAAAAAGAAAGTGGGGTGAAAAATAGTAAATGAATAGTTGTTGTGACTATGATAAATGAATTTCATGAATAAAAAAATATTAAAACAAAAATCTTTTTAGAAAAATGTGATTTATAAGTATAAGTGGGACTCTCTAAATAATAAATAATAAAGTATGTAAGATTTTATTGGACGGAGGAGGAAGTATGTGTTGTTGGGGGTGCACGTGTGTGAAACTTATGGAATTTGGATTAAGAGATTTAAGAAGGGTGGGGCCCAAATTATTACGTAGATATAAAATGGGCCACTTAAAAGAAAATTAAAATAGGAAAATGACAAAAACATTAGTAATGTGTTAACCTAACTTTTAAATGGACTTTAGGGTGCAGGCCCCACTTTCTCTCTCTCTCTTTCTCTCTCTTTCAAAGACACTTTACCTAATTTTTTTTTGAGTGCCAGCTGACTCTTTATATTAAGTCATCTTCTTCCCTATCCCTACACAAAAGAAGGGATTGGTGATGGAATATTTGGTTACACGTGTACCATGTAGTCGGCTAGACCAAATCTTTTTTTTTTTTTAATTACATTTGTAATAAGTTCATATTATCTCGGTTTCATTTTAAACTGGATTAATTTTTTAACAGCATTTAAGAAAAAATAGAAAAGAAAATGAGTGGAAAAAAATGACGTAAGTACGAAAAGTAAAAGAAGAAAAAATGAACGGAAGAAATAGTAAATGAATTGTTTGATTCTAAGCAATCATGAAAACAAGCATGGCTAGAAAGTCTTATTTGGCCAAAGTCTGAGAATAGGGACAAAAGCTAGGCCAATGGTCCTGGTGTCCATTTGTTTGATTCTAAGCAATTACCAGCTAAATGTGACCTAAATGTACGCCCTCAAAATGAAAAACTTTTAACATTTCTTTATTCATGAGATTCACTTGTAATACTCACAATAACTGTTCATTTACTATGACCTGCACCACTTTCTATTTCATATCGCACTTTTCATACTGACAACACTTACTTCACTATACATTTTTCTTTAATTTTTGTGTAAAATCAACTTTATGTTTTTTCAGGTGGGGCGTAGGGTTATTACTTGTAACAAATTGTTGTCAATGCTTTTTTTTCGTTTCTAGAGTAGGATTGCACCGAATTTGAGTTATAGCCAAAAGTTTGGGCTGAAAGCAAAACCATGAGGAATGGTTCAGTTCAGTACAATCTAAACCGGCCCAAATTCAATGGTTCACTGCACTGCACTACTGCAGCCAACATCTGACATGCATCACTGACAATCTAAATTATGTCGTTTTCATTTCAAAAATAAATATCAATATATTTAAAAAATGTGTTTTGTTTTCATTTCAAAAATAAATATCAATATATTTAAAAAATATGTTTTACTAGTTTGTATATAACGTGCTCAATATTAAAATTGCACTGATTCATTTTCCTTATTTGAAAGCACAATATTTAGTTTCGAATAAACAAAAACGAAAATAAAAGTGCAGTATTTATTTATTTCGGGGGAGAGAGAGAGAGAGTGTAGTATGTTGTTTTCATTTCATATTCAATTAGCTCCCCCCCGCCTCCCCAAAAAAAAAAAAAAAAAAAAAGATTCCAAAGAATATTCCAAGTCAAATAATTTGACTGGTCCGTCTGACTAAACTAAAGCTTTCTCCTTTTAGAGCACACTAGAAAAAGTAAAAAATGGCAACAACATTAAAATTGACACCAAAATGTGCACCGCTTCCAAAAAAGGTGGGTCAAACAAAAAAATTGACACTAATGTACTCCCTTCATTTCTAAAAATTTGTCTCATTTGATTTTTTAATTCAATTTTGACCACAAATATATGACAATTTAATTATGTTTATGAAATTTAAAAATTTCTTTTGATTCACCATTAATAATATTATCAATAACAATTTTTAAAATTTCATGAACATGATTAATCTCTCATAAATTAGTGGTCAAAGTTCAACAAAAAAGTCAAATAAGACAAATTTTTAGGGACGGAGGGAGTATACCACATGTTTAAAAATTTCTATTGATTCACCATTAATAATATTATCAATAACAATTTTTAAAATTTCATGAACATGATTAATCTCTCATAAATTAGTGGTCAAAGTTCAACAAAATAGTCAAATAAGACAAATTTTTAAGGACGGAGGGAGTATACCACATGTTCAACAATGTTCCAAAACGGTGGGGCGAAGTAAATAGTTTGAAAGATATACTCAATCCCAATCTGGAGAAAAATAGTTACTTTAATTGAATTTGATCAAATATTTATAATAAATATTGAACATTACTCCCTTAGTTCCGGACTAAGAGTCATACCTAGTGTTTATACGTTTATTAAAAAAATACTAAGACATGAGTGGACAATGACAAGTGGATTGGGATATAATTGTCCAAAATACTGTTTATGATTCAAGTGGATGAAAAGTAGTGTAGCAAAATACTAAGACATGAGTGGACAATGACAATGACAAGTGGATTGGGATATAATTTGACACACATTACAAGAGAATCTTTAAAATATTTATTCAAAGATTCTCTTGTAATGTGTATCAAGTATTATTTGTAATTCTATGAAAAGAAGTGGATATAAATGTCCAAAACACTATTCATTATTTGTCATTTTGGGAATAAAGCAAAGTAGGACTCTTAGTCTGGTGCGGATCAAAAGGGAAAGTAGGACTCTTAAAATGGGACGGAGGCATTATTATTTATGCACCATTAAAAATATTAACAATTGATTTTTTTTTTTAATTTATTAGAAAAAAAATAATTTTTCATAAAAAGTTTGTCAGTTTAAATAAGTTGAAAATTCAAATTAAAAAGAAATAATATTTCTAGAGACTGCCAATCTAGGCCCGTTGAAAAGCCCGCTAGCCCAGCCGCGGGCCACCAGGTCTGGGCGGGCAGCTTGGGCCGCTTAACGGATCTGCTTAAAACCCAAAAAAGATTTGGTGTGGGTCAGGCTAAGCCCGAAATGTATAGTACCATTTGTTTGGATAAAGGCCGGGCTCAAAAAATGGAGTATGCATAAGGTGGGTGAAAGCTATGTTTCTTTTATTAATAAACTAGTATTGCACCCATGCTTGGTATAAGCAAAATTTTGCTATATTAACATATTTTGTTTAAATGATGTTATATAATTATAATATATTAATTATGAGTCCAAAATAATTTATAATAAAAAGTTAAAACTAATGAAAGTATATACTCCCTCCGTCCCACTTCACTTGGCACTAATTTCCATTTTGGGACGTCCCACTTCACTTGGCACTGCCCAAAATGGAAAAGAATATTCACTATTCCCTCCACTCATTCTCTCTCCTACTTCACTTTTACACTCACAACATTCTCTCTCCTAACTATTCCTCCCACTCATTCTCTCTCCTATTTAATTCTTCATACTCACAACATTTTCTTACACTTTTTTTCACTCTTATTTTTCCTTAGTTACCGTGCCACTTCACTTGGTGCCAAGTGAAGTGGGACGGAGGGAGTATATGTTATAATTATTTAACCAACACAATGAATATTATAAATTTTGGAATCTTTAGGAACTTTAGTGATTATTCCAATAGGAATTATTATTGAAGAATATTACACGAGATCTCTTATGTGATCTTCCATAATCATCATCAAATCCTTGTAGATAATCTAGCTTATTCTCATTCCTTAATTTTCGGATCTTGATTAGAACACATACCATTAATCTCGTTACCTAGTTTGTATATAGGTTGACTCTTGTATTCATTTTACAATAATGTATGAAATACACATATAATTCTCTCTGGATGCGAATTCCATTGTGGCAACAGAGCTGGTTTTGATCTAAAAAAGGCTTCCGCATATTTTTTTTAATCTTTTGTTTATCACCATGACTGATGACAGTGGGACGAAGGCAGCCGGTCATACCTCCGGTACCGTCACAGTAGACGTCATGTCACCTTATTACATCGCGGCCTCAGACAGTCCGAATATTGTGTTCGTGAGTGACCTCCTTCGTGATGGGAACTACGCGGACTGGGCTGACGAAATGAGCAACGCCCTGTTTGCGAAGAATAAATTTGGCTTCGCTGATGGTACGATTCCAAACCCCAAAGAAGGTGCTACGGATCTACGTACAGCTTTGGAGGCGATGCAATGCCATGGTCAAAGGATGGTTGCATAGCTCCATGGAGAAGGATATCCGCAACAGTGTCAAGCATGCTTCGACGGCCCAAGAAGTCTGGGATGATCTACGTGAGCGCTTCGGAAACCAGAGCGCACCAAGGGCATACGAATTGAAACGAGAAATAACACTTACCCGGCAGGAGAAGCTTTCAGTGTCGTCATATTACACCAAGCTCAAGGGACTTTGGGACGAGATACAATCTATTTCACCTACTCCGAGATGCAAGTGTACCGGATGCAGCTGTGATATCTCAAAACAATTGGCGGAGATGAGGGAAAAGGAGAGGTTGTACGAGTTCTTAATGGGTCTAGATGACAGCTTTGGTACGATCAAGACGCAAATTTTAAGCACTCAGCCAGCAATGACTTTGGGCATAGCCTACCATCTCGTTTCGGAGGATGAAAGACAAAAACAAATTACTAATGCTGGGAAAATAAGCATAGAGGCAGCAGCCTTCCAGACAAGCAGCGGATCACAGCATGAAGCCAAGGTTGGGCAGCGGGAGAAACCAAGGTGCACACATTGCGGGAAGTTCTATCACACGGTAGAAAACTGTTATGAACTCGTTGGTTATCCAGAAGGGCGAAAAAGGAGCAATCGGGACACTGAGAAAGGGGGAGACAATCGCAACAAGTGGAAAGGTGCAGGAAAGGCAGCACACTTTGCAAGCAGCGAGGATAGCCCCATCCCTGGATTGTCAGCAAAGAACTTTGCAAAGTTAGCCCAGTACCTAAACCTTGACTCAGATGCTAAGAATGGGGAACAAAGCGGCAATTCTCCCACTGCTAATATGGCTGGTAAGACGATTGGTGTTATACCATGGATCATTGATTCCGGAGCAAGTGAACATATCACCTGTGATGGATCAATTCTATTAAATCAAAGGGTATCCGGAAAGGAATTGCCAGTCAGAATTCCAAATGGTGATGCTATCCCCGTCAAGGGTGTTGGTTCCACTTGCCTACCGAATGGGTTGAAAGTTGATAATGTTTTAAACATACCTGATTTCAAGTGCAATTTGATTTCTGTTAGCAAGTTAACCAAAGATGCAAACTGTGCACTCATATTTTTTCCGGACTTTTGTGTCATGCAGGACTTAGCTTCGAGGACACTGACTGGAATGGGTAAGCGCATCAATGGTCTTTATTATATGGAGCCTGTGGCAAAGGAAGGTATGGCTCTGACAACTACAGTTGATACAAGCATTTGGCACAGGAGATTAGGACATACATCTACTTTGAAGTCCCCTTATTTTTCTAGTATTTGTGGTAATACAATAATGGATGAGGAACATTGTGATTCTTGTTTAAGAGCGAAATTGACACGACTTCCGTTCCCAAATAGCAGTATTCAAACAAAGTCTTGTTTTGATCTTCTTCATTGTGATATATGGGGGGGATATAAAACTTCATCTTTTTCGGGTGCTCATTATTTTTTATCTATTGTTGATGATTTTAGTAGGGGTGTATGGGTTTTTCTCATGAAATTCAAATCTGAAGTTTGTCGTCATCTCACTACATTTTGTAACATGATACATACTCAGTTTGGAAAAAGAGTCAAATGTGTTCGTAGTGATAATGGACCCGAATTTCAGTCTCAGCAAATGATTGACTACTACATTGAGCATGGTATGATTCTTGAGACATCTTGCACCGATACCCCACAACAAAATGGGGTAGTCGAAGGCAAGCATAGGCACATCTTGGAAGTGGCTAGGGCACTACGTTTTGAAGCCGGGTTACCGGTGAAATTTTGGGGAGAATGTGTCCTAACGGCAACTTACATTATAAACCGACTACCTACTAAAGTTCTTAAGAATAAAACACCCTATGAAATCTTGTTTAACAAAGAACCCAACTATGAGCACCTCCGCTCTTTTGGCTGTCTCGTGTATGCTAAGGATAATAAGAAAGGGGGAGACAAGTTTGGTGTTCGAGGAAGGCCGTGTGTATTCGTAGGGTACCCACATGCACAAAAGGGTTATCGTGTGTTTGACCTTGAGACGAGACAAATTTACACTTCTCGTGATGTTAAATTTTTTGAAACCATTTTTCCTTTTAAAAAACTCACATCTCAGTCAAAGATGGATGAAGTAGTTCGTCAGCGAGATATTATTTAGGAAGAGGACTTTACTGCTACTCCCACTCCTTCCTATGTGTATCCGGACTTGAGACATGAAACAGGAACTATGGACTCTACTCAGAATCATTATGCTCCAGGAAACTTGGAGGACCAGCCTCCTATTCCAACAGAAACAGTAGGTGAAGCTGAACAAGCCCCTTCTCGTCGGAGTGATCGGGTTCGACATCAACCCAAGCATTTAGAGAACTACATCGTTGATTTACCAAGCTCCATAGACCATGCGCCGTCCATTGCCAACTCAGTGCACTCGAAGGTATGCCCCCTGTCTGACTTTATATCTTACGATAAATTTTCTGCTAATCATAGAGCTTTTTTGGCGGCCATCACATCTCAAGATGAGCCAAAGTATTACTTTCAGGCGGTTAAACATGAGTGGTGGCGTGAGGCTATGAAGAAAGAAATCAAAGCCTTGGAAGAGAACGGTACATGGACACTTGAGACACTACCTTCCGGAAAAAAGGCAGTCGATTCAAAATGGGTATACAAGATAAAATACAAACCAAATGGTGATGTTGAGCGTTACAAAGCACGGTTGGTGGCTAAGGGTTTTACGCAAGTCGAAGGCATTGATTTTCATGAAACATTTGCCCCCGTTGCAAAATTGGTCACGATGCGAAGTTTACTAGCTGTGGCTGCGAAGAAAAATTGGGCTATGCATCAACTAGATGTCAATAATGCTTTTCTCCATGGCGACCTAAAAGAGGACGTTTACATGAAATTGCCACAAGGTTTTGCTAAGGATGGAGATACCCGCGTTTGCAAACTACGCAAGTCACTTTACGGTCTTCGACAAGCATCCCGAAATTGGTACCAGAAGTTTACTCAGGCTTTAATCAATGTTGGTTTTCGACAGTCTAAAGCTGATCATTCCCTATTTGTTTTTAAGCAAAAGGGAACTTATGTTGCATCTCTCATTTACGTGGATGATGTTATCTTGGTCGGCAATGACGAGTCCAAAATTAAAAGTGTAAAGGAGTATTTGCATCAAGAATTTAGCATAAAAGATCTTGGCCCGCTCAAGTATTTTTTGGGGATTGAGGTTGTAAGATCTTCCGAAGGAATTGTTCTTAGCCAACGGAAATACACGTTGGACATCTTAGAGGAAAGCGGTTTACAAGGTGGGCGACCTAGTGATTTCCCCATGGAACCTAACTCAAAGTTTACTACTGATGATGGTAGCCCACTTGTGGATGCGGCTCAATACCGTAGGCTGATTGGTCGGCTACTGTACTTAACCGTTACCCGACCCGATATTCAGTTTTCAGTTAATCTCCTGAGCCAGTTTCTTTCCGCACCTCATCGCAGTCATATGAGTGCAGCCATGCACATACTAAGATTCCTCAAGAAGACTGCTGGACAAGGCATTTTTCTACCATCCAGCGGAGATTTAACACTTGAGGCTTATTGCGACGCTGACTGGGGTGGCTGCCCCATGACACGACGTTCTTGCACCGGGTATTTTATGTCCTTAGGAGGCGCTCCCATCTCTTGGCGCACTAAGAAACAGTCGGTCGTCTCTCGCTCCTCGGCTGAGGCCGAATATAGGGCTATGGCCACGACTGTTAGCGAAATTCTATGGCTTCGGTGGCTTCTTCAAGACATTGAGGCACCACAACTTCAAGCTACTGCACTCTTCTGCGACAACCAAGCTGCACGCCACATAGCCAATAATCCGGTCTTTCATGAACGGACCAAACATGTGGAAATGGACTGTTATTTTGTTCGTGAACGAGTTGCATCCCAGTTCATCTCTCCGCGCCAGATTTCTACTGAATTACAGGTAGCCGATTTATTTACCAAAGCCTTAGGCACGGCTCGTTTCCGCTTTCTCGTTAGCAAGTTGGGCATTCGTGATCTTCATGCGCCAACTTGAGGGGGAGTGAAGAATATTACACGAGATCTCTTATGTGATCTTCCATAATCATCATCAAATCCTTGTAGATAATCTAGCTTATTCTCATTCCTTAATTTTCGGATCTTGATTAGAACACATACCATTAATCTCGTTACCTAGTTTGTATATAGGTTGACTCTTGTATTCATTTTACAGCAATGTATGAAATACACATATAATTCTCTCTGGATGCGAATTCCATTAATTATTTTAAAATATTTTTCCTTAAATGATTTATTTTACTGCTTTGTTATTTTACTATTTATTATATAATTGTAAAATTGGAAATTTGGAATAGCAAGTGTATTTATGCATCTTTGCTCAAATAAATATTTTTAAAATATCCCTAAATCAAAAGTTTGATATTCATTTATTTTTTATTCTAAAAGGACAATTCATTTGAATTTGAAGTATTCGCTTTGGTAAAGAAGATAAATATTTTTATTATTCACTTTTAAATATTTTATTTACGATAATAAAATAAATAATGAAAGAAATTTAGTAAAAAAATATTCAGAAGAAAGCTTTTTATAAAAAAGACAATATTAAAACAAAAATTTCTTACATTGGAGTTCATTAAGAGACAAAGTAGTAATCATTAAAACAAAATCATCTAATTATTCAGCGTATTTAGTAGCCTTATTATGACAACAATTGTATTGACTTTTGATATTTTTTATAATTTGTATAATTTTGATATAATTAAATAAACAAAAAGCAAAATTAACAACTACAGTTAAAACTAATGTTACATTTATCCAAATTTTTAATGAAATAAAATTCAAAAAAAATAAATCTTAAATCAACACGAAATAATGGCTCTTTCGTCGAAAGGTGCATGACACCAGAAAGTTTTTTTTTTTTTTTTAGAAATGTGACGCCGGAAAGTTAGCAAAGTTTTTTATATATTAATATTTTCATCTATATAATGTGGGGTATCAATAAAACTAGTAAAATAGTAAATAAAATAAACATGGAATAATAAAATTTCATTTATATAAATTGGTTGATCAACAGAAAAGTCCAGTTAGATTATACTCCCTCCATTCTATTATAAACTACACACTTATTATTTGCTCGAAAATTAAGGTAAAATGTTAGTTAATTGAGTGTTGTAAGTATGAAAAATGAGGTTGGAGAAAGAAAATGAGTTGTTGTTCTAATTATGATATGCGAGTCTCATTAATATAAATATAATAAATATTTCAATTTTAGAAAATACTCCCTCCGTCCCACTTCACTTGACACTAATTTCCATTTTGGTCCGTCCCACCTCACTTGACACTGTCCAAAATGGAAAGTTTTTACACTCACAACACCAATCAAATCACTATTCTCTCCACTCATTCTCTCTCCTACTTTACCTTTTCTACTCACAACATTTTCTTTAATTAATTATCTCTCTTACTTTTTCTTAGTTACCGTGTCCACCTCTTTGGTGCCAAGTGAACCGGGACGGATGGAGTATATACTCTCTCCGTCCCATCCGACTTAGGACAATTTTCCATTTTGAGTGTCTTACTCGACTTATAACATCCCAAAATGGCAAGTTTATATTATTTTTATATTCAATGAGAATCACTTGTTATACTAATAACACCAATCTCCTTACTATGCCCCTCACTCGTTCTATCTCATATTTTACTTTTATACTCACAATATTTCATCCACTCATTCTCTCCTCTTATTATATTAATATTTCTTAATGTATGTGTCGTAAGAGAAAATTCTAAATTAGGTGAGACGGAGGGAGTAGTTTGTAGTGGGATACCCTGTGAGAAAAGTGTGTAGTTTGTGGTGCGACAATACTTATATTCAATGTACCATAATGAAATACTTATATTTAAAATTCTATTTTTAGCAACATTTTGGAGGAAAAATTGTATCTTTCTTCATTTAGAAACTATTTTGTTTTTATATATATATAGACTAGAATAAGTCCGTGTTCGTGTTCGAGACGCGTTTTTTTTTTTTTTTAATTTAATTTTTTTAAAGGGCAAAATGGAAAAAAAAAACAAAAATAGTGAGGACAAAATGAAAAATTCGGTCATTAAAACTATTCATTCAATTGTTCACACATGAAATGAGGTAGACATCCCTCATTTATACTTTACATTTATACTTTAAATGTTTTAATCTATTACAACATCAACATCGATATTTGGAGTGTCTTTAGTTATACTGTTTAGTCTATATTAGAAGCACATCATGAATACGAATTTTTGCCCTTTAAGTTTTCAAACCCAACCCAGAACTAGGAACGGCAACGGGAACGGGTTCGAAACGGATTTTTCATTTCCCAACCCTGCCCCTACAGTGATTTACCATTATTCAAACCCGCGCCCACCCCGTGTTATGCGTTATTCGTAGGGGTGGTTCGGTTGGTATACCGGCTTCATTTTGCTTATTCCATGTACCAATCAAGTATGATTTGGTATAAGAAAATTTGTACCAGTACCAACCACAAAAGTCGGTATACCAAGTTTATGGTACGGTTGGTATTCGGTTGGTACGGTTGGTATTAGACATATACCAAATGTAAATAAAGACAAAAAAAAATGCATTTATATTGTTTTGAACAACATATTATAACAAAAAAAAAAAAAATACGTCTCAAAACACAGAAAACACAGATTATAAATACTTGAAACTGAAACGAACTAGTACAAGTACAACAAAGGTCTTGAAATCTAAACAATGTCTTGAAAATTAAACAATACTTATAAAATCCACAGCTCCCAAACCAAAATACCACAATTGCATTGCTAACGCTGATTAGTTGATGTTTGAGAGTTCTTGATCGCATCCGCTCCTTCAAAAGCTGATTAAGAGAGGAAAAAAAATGTTAGATAATGTACTAAAAATCACAGATTGAGTAGAAATTTGGCTTAACCAGACACTCAAACCAGTACTTATACAATTTTTTGGGGTATCATCGCATGGAGAAGAAATGGTGCTAAACACAGGGACTTAACTAAGCCAAGCAAACCAGTACTTATACAAAAAAATATTTTGGCTTAACTAAAACAGAGTATTGATCTATTAAACTCTTGCCGACACAACAAGAGTTCTGTTCTTCACCCATTCAATAAACATCATCAACTTGTTCAGCCATAGCATCACACTCATATGCACTTGCACTATATTCGGAACCATTTAAAAGAACCACTACAATATCTTTTTTATATACATCTTCACTCACTAGTTCAAATGCTTAATGTCAAGAATAATATCATCAGAGGCTAAAAAAATTAATCCCGTATCTACACCAAGTCCAGGTCTTAGCCAATAATAACTAACATATCTATTAGCTATTTGAGCCTAGAGTACTACACATGTCAAGAATAATATCATCAGAGGCTAAAAAAATTAATCCCAAATCTACACCAAGTCCAGGTCTTAGCCAATAATAACTAACATATTGTCCATCAAACCCAAACCAATTTTATTAGGATCACACCTGGTCACAAACTGAAGATGACCATTCAAGTACTCTAATAGTGGGGTGATACCAGAACACTCAAACAGTTCAAGTTTATAAGATTGTTAAATAGATTAGATTAATTCATGGCAATTGCAGTAAGGAGGAAGAGCAACTGTACAGTCTACAAAACAGCAGCAGTTCTAACTAAACAATGTTAAAAATGGAAAAAATTAAACATATAGCAACTGTATTCGGACTACCAGAAATGGATCACTTAATTAGACAGGTACTTGTAATCACTAATCAGATCTCAAAGCAGCTAATGGGCATTACAATCTACATTATTGAGTATCAAAAAACACAGAAATAGTTTATGAACAGGGTTGTATTTGAGAAAACGATTGAAAAGAAGTACCTTTCTCAAACTCCTCAAATTCAAGGTATAATTCTAGTTCTTCTTCTGTTGGAGTACTATAAAGATCAAAGTTCGCTGTTGAAGATCTTAACCAATCAGAAGTACAAACCAAGGCCTCAACAGTTTTTGGTGACAAAGATGCTCTGAATGGATCCACCACTCTCGACCCCAAGCTGAAAGCATTCTCCGAAGCAACAGTGCTACACGGAACAACAAATATATCCTTGGCTAGCTTTGATAAAATAGGAAATGCAACTTCATTACCCTTCCACCACTTACAAATATCAAAAGGTTTGACAAGCAGGCTTACACATCTATCAGCTAAATATTGATCAACCTCATTTTGGATGCACTGGAAATTCTGGGACATCCTTTCCCTAGCAATCTCCTTACTAACATCATCAAGGTCCTCAAATACTACCTCATCCACCATTGTATCTTCTGCATCTACTTGTACAACTTGCTTCATGCTCTCCCCATCTTTGTATTCGTTATACATACTCATCAGTATTTTTCGTAAATCTTCTTCAATTGACTCGAACGAACGAACGACGCCAAGAAGTGAGGGAGAGCGAGAACGAACGTCGGCCAGCCACTCAGAGAACAGAGAAGAAAGAAAGACTTTTTAGTTTTTAGGGTTAGATTTTTTTTTAATTTTGTTTATATGTATATAATAATATATATTTTTTTATTTTTTTTAAAAAATAAGTCAGTATTTTGGTATACCAATCGATTTCACTTCTGTATACCATGTACCAACCATTTTTACTAATTGGTACGGTACTACCGTACCGAAAATTCGGTATACCGATTACACTATACCGATTACAATTGATACGGTTGGTATATGGATTGGTTGGTACGGAAGAGTACCATTTGCCAGCCCTAGTTATTCGAGCCTGTCCCGATAGTTATTCAAGTAATTTCCTATAAAAACACCCATAATCCAAGAATCTCTCTAGTGATTTCCAATATATTCGGGACATTTAAGTAATTTCCTATAAGGCCTATAAGGACATTTAAGTAATTTTTTATATATTCGAGGCTGATCCGGGGCGGGGCGGGTAAACCCGAACCCTCCAAAATCCGACGTATTTTCAAATTTGCATCCCAAATCCGGCCTATTAGAGGTCTAATAGGAGTGAGTCTTTACGAGTTCGGGACACAGATTCAAATTTTTTTTGCCATCCCTACCCAGAACCTCTCTTATTGGGGAAGTCGTTATCGAAACTTCGGATACAGCTTTACCGGACAGTTTTTGGTTTGGTAGTACGTAAGTGGAAGTGATTCGAATCATATAACAAAGATGCGGCATAAAATAACATGAACTCTAATGCGAAGTTAGAAACTTTGATATAATTATGTCAAGATGCGTTTGAATATTGAATTGTATTTCATCAAATCAAATGAATGGAACAAAAATTGTTACTTCCTCAAATTTATTCATGCTGCTTGATAAATGCCAATCAATTCCACAGCTCAAACAGATACATTCCCTGTTCATTACCTCTGGCCTTTCCATTGATGCATCAAAGTTCATCTCTTTTGCTGCAATCTCTAAATCCGGTGACCTCAATTATTGTTATTTGATTTTCCGGCAACTCTCCAACCCAACAATCTTCGAATGGAATACCATTATCAGAGGTTATTCAAAATGCAAGAACCCCAATAAGTCAATATCTGTTTTTGTTGACATGCTCCGGCATGGTGTCACGCCGGACCATCTGACATACCCTTTTCTCGCCAAGGCATCGGCTCACTTGCCGGAGCAGATTTGGGTTGGTCCGGCTGTGCACACTCACATTTTGAAAACTGGGTATGAGGCAGATCGGTTTGTTAAGAATGCGTTGATTCATATGTATGGATCTTGTAAGAATATTGAGTGTGCCCGTAAGGTGTTTGATGAAATGCTTAACAAGAACTTGGTTTCATGGAATTCTATGCTTGATGGTTATGCCAAGTGTGGGAGAATGGTTCTTGCGCGTGAGGTGTTTGAACTGATGACCGAGAGAGATGTTGTGTCATGGAGCTCTTTGATCGATGGGTATGTTAAGGAAGGGGAATTTCGGGAGGCTTTGGCTGTTTTCCAGAGAATGCAGGTGGAGGGACCAAAGGGAAATGAAGTGACTTTAGTTAGTGTCCTGTGTGCTTGTGCTCACCTTGGATCACTAGAGCAAGGTAGGGCTATGCATCATTATATGGTCGAAAACGAGTTGCTTTTAACCCTTGTGTTGCGAACTTCACTTGTGGATATGTATGCCAAATGTGGGGCAGTAAAGGATGCTTTAAACGTGTTTCGTGGAGTTCATGTGAAACAAACTGACGTCTTACTTTGGAATGCCATGATTGGGGGGTTAGCTACACATGGGTTTGTTAAAGAATCACTTGATATGTTCATGGAAATGCAGACCGTAGGGATCAATCCGGATGAGATCACATACTTGTGTGTGTTGAGTGCGTGTGCTCATGGAGGTTTAGTAAAGGAAGCATGGTACTTTTTCAAGTGTATTAGTAATCCAAAAGTTGAGCATTATGCTTGCATGGTGGATGTTCTTGCCCGGGCAGGTCAATTAACCGAGGCCTACGAATTCTTGTCAGGAATGCCAATGGAACCAACTGCTTCCATGTTAGGTGCATTGCTTAGTGGGTGCATAAACCATAGAAAAGTGGATCTTGCTGATATATTGGGCAACAGACTTATTGAATTGGAACCTGATCATGATGGTAGATACGTTGGTTTGTCAAATGCTTATGCGGTTATAAGGCGTTGGGATGAAGCAAGAACAATGAGAGAGACCATGAAGAATCGAGGCGTGAAGAAGAGTCCAGGTATTAGCTTTGTTGACATGATTGGAACTTCTTTTAGATTCATAGCTCATGATAAAACTCATCCGGAGTCGAATGAAATATACATGATGCTGAATTTTATTGTACAACAAATGGTAAATGAAGCGGATTTTGAAACTGAAGAACCGTTTTACTGTGATATCCAAGATGCTTAAGTTGCAAATTCTGTTTCTGTTTTAATTTCTGGGTTTTGAAATATGGATCATTCTTTTCATTTTCAACATTCAAATACTTCTTATCTAGAAGTACACTCCCTCCTGTTCAAGAAAGTAGTCCCAATTGACAAGACAATTTTTTCAAGATTGTATCTCTCCCACATCCAAAATGAGTATCCATTTTTGAGTTTAAGGAACATTTTGGAAAATGGACACTCAATTAGAGATGGATGAGTAGAAAGATTATGTATTCAGTAGGTCCAACAGAAAAATAGAAAGAAATAAACTGTATAAAGAAAACTAAGAAATTGCTATATATCAATAGCTATTCAGAGGTTTACTTGAAGTTATTCAGAGCTTCAGAATTTATTGTATAAACTCTTTTCCGCCTGACCCTTAACAAATGGGTTGAGGGGGAACTAATGCAGGGTTAGAAAAACTGCTAGAAATACTACAGAAACAGAATGCATTTGGGCAGCAAACGTGCAATTGAACAATCTGGTGATCAATCAGTTTGTGGAATATCAGACTATCCTCGAGAATTTTATCCCTATAATGTTTGTTTTTCAAGTATTACTAACAAGAGGACTTACACTTGGGTAGGTTAGACCATGTAAGTCATCCCGACCTGCATTATATTCACACGTGGTACCCTCATAGTTGCAGCCCCGCCTCTGCAGTTCCTCCTCATGAATGCGTAGAAATAGTTTATCACCAGTTTCTTGATAAAAAATGAGTTCTTTTTAGCCCTCACGTCTCCATGTCCAAGCAAATAAGTAAATTTTGATTCAGTAGCTTCTCTAAGAGCAGATAGTTCATACTCTAGACTCGGGTCTTCCTCTTGCCATGACACTGGATGGCAACGTGGGACCCGACTCTTCTGAAGTCTCAGAACCTTCCAACATTTGGTTACGCATCAGTGGGACCCTAAGCTCTCCAATCCCTTCACCATCTTGGACCTCATAGTCCCTTGACCTCACTGAAACACTATCAAATTCCATTTCTTCATTTAGATTGCTTTCCAAGGCAATATCTTGAGCTTCCTTTCTTAGAAATTTCTCTAGACTTTCGACTAAAAGTTACTCGAATGCATGGTGATCTTCCTTCCAAACATCTTTGTAACCGTATCTGGCAACACACTGGAACATATGATAGTCTTTTGGGCAGACCCTTCAGAATAGAAACCTTTCATCTTGAGAGACCACATGGACAGGAACGTACTTTATACAGACAAAAACGACAGTAGAGTGGATAGCCGGAAGGTCAAGTAGAAACTGACCAAAAAATGAAAGGTATGCCTTGGACTAGTTCATTATATAGCAATCCAATTCCAGGGACCCGTACGGTCCCAAGGGTTGACCCCAGGTCAACCATGAAGTCCATAGAGATTTTCTGCCTTACCTCACTCTGGTATTTTAACACACTCCGTAGTTCCAAATGTACATAATGCAGAGGAAGCAACTTGCAAAAGCGAGCGGAAGCCAGCCACCCTCTTTGATTTTGGACAGAACAGCAGATAGATATATGAGCTCGATCGTTCCAAATACTAGTGGGAAACAAATGGCTAGAAACAAGTTTGTTTGCCAGATCAGAAGCATAACGAGCGTTACCAATGTTGTACTGACCAACATTACACCCACTTCAGCTATCCCTGCAAGAAAATTAGAAAATAATTAGTTCAAAAAATAAGTTAAATAATTTTGTTTTAACTTATTTATGTGAATTATATTTATATTTTTGTATTTTTTTAGCCTAAGGGATTGGGAATGGTTGAAATATGAGGCCCCTTGATTTATAACACAGGTCCGGGGCATGTGAGGTTGAACCTCACAGAAGTCAAAATTCAGACCACTAGATCAATTTATTAAGGGTAGAATTGTCTTTTGACCCCCATTCCCATCTACGGGGACCATCCATTTGTGAAAGATGTGATCTGGACCGTTAGCTATCCAACTTCTATGTAGTTGAACTGCATAGACCCCAACACCTTTAAAACACCCTAAGTTTACCACTGGGTCACCCCTTTGGATACGGTAAAGAAGTTTTATGCATGTAAAGAATGTTCTAGAAAGGTCTAAGAAGCGACTTTACCATATGCATTGGCAATGTCGGTGGTGCTCTGAAAGGTGGCGACGACAAGAACACACATGATCATAAGGAACCAATTGATGACTGGGATGTAAATTTGGCCCATTAGCTTCCTCGAGGTATGAACTATCTTCATCCTTGGAAAACATCCGAGAGCCATTGATTGCTTGACACAAGAGAATGAAGCGGATATCATTGCTTGACTGGCAATCACAGCAGCAACTGTGGCTATCACGAAAACTGGCCAAAAAAGTCCGTCTGTTCACAAAAATAGACATTGTCAAAAAGTCCTTGAAATATTAACGACTATACATATACGAGCAGGGCACCACCTGGGATAGAATCGTAAAATATTCTACTCGCTGACTGAGGGTGTTTGATGAGATACGCAGCTTGACCCATGTAAGCCAATAGAAGGCAGGGGAAAACCATAAAAGTGAAAGCGATCTGTAGTAGAAAGTCAAAAGTCAAACTCAGGGGGATTCTTCTAGAATAAAAGTCAACTCTGTATGGGGTTATGGTAATGACGGATAAAACCTGTATGGAAGGTACTGTGAAATGGCCTAAATCAGCAAACATTGCTTCTGCTCCTGTAATGCATAAAACACAACCTCCAAGAGCTGACCATGCCTTGCTGGAATTCTTCTTGAAGAAAAATAGATATAAGCTGGATTGAACGCCCGTACAACAGTGATATCATGCTTTAACATGTTGTACATTCCAATAGCTCCGAGGCTAAAGAACCATAATGCAAGTGCAGGGGCAAATGTCAAGCCCACTTTACTAGTCCCAAACCTCTGAATGCTGAACAACCCTACCAGTATTACTATCGAGACAATGACAAGAGCTTCTGTAAATAAAAACGCTGAGATTATACTTGGAAGGGCGCTCAATTTAACCATAAATTCAAATATTTCAGTTTATCGGATTTATAACTGATAGCATAAAGAATTACGCACCTGTACCAAATCCCGGTATTTTACCTTGCAGACCACTCACAGCAGACATGACTGCAGCAACAATTTGAAATGAAAAAAAAATTAAAAAATAATAATTGAGCTAGGAAGAAATTTAATAGAAGAATTAGGTGGGACGAAAATTTCAGAAAAGAAAAAAAAAATAGGAAAAAAAAAAGAGATGAAAAAATAATCATGGAAGTCCCCGTAAGTATTAACTTCAAAAAAGAAGAAACCTAAACCTGATATTGCAGGGGTCAAAATACCATCCCCTATAATCATGGAAGTCCCCATTAGAACCAATAGCAATAAAATGGTTTTGAAAGAGGATTTATGCTCCAACTTTTCTTTGATATTCAAAGCCCTTTCGAGCTCTGGAGTGGGTAGTTTTAGCTTGAAACTCGAGATATGCTCGTCAGCTGTCTGACGATTAGGCAAAAGATTAACTTTTGCATACCTGCAGATAAGAGAATATAGTGCAAATGTTCCTCCTGCAAATAAAAATTCTTATGTAAGAGCTAACCTGTGAGAAGAACATCAAATCATGAATTTTTTTATTTTTATTTTTGATAACCAACTAATTTAGGAATCAAAATGGAAAATGCCTCAGCAGGCAGATAATTTGTACCTTCCCCATTGTCATTAGCTTTCAGCACTATAAAAACGTACTTTGCTAAAGGTATAAGAGCAATAGTGTACATAACTAGAGATAATGCCCGAGGACATCAACTTCTGACTTGACATTCACTTTGCTGAAGACATCTGAGAAGACATACAAAGGGCTCGTGCCCATGTCACCATATACCACTCCAAGTGTTTGAAATGCTAATCCAAGAGTTCGCCAAGTGGAAATTTCCTGAATTATTGAATCCATGATGTTGAGGAAAAGATTGCATGTTATCACTTGTAATTCATATAGGATTATAACAGTACAGTCACGGTGAAGAACTCGATGATTCACATAGAATGACAAAAATAAATACTGACAAATGGTTTACTTTATACAGTCGAACCTGTTTAAAAACGAGTTTGACTTAGGACGTTGGTCGAGTCTGTTTGAGGAACGAGAGTGTTTCAGTAGTATATATATTCGGAGTAATAAACCAGGGACTAGCACTATGGATTGGGTTCACTCACATATGTTTTATGTCTTCAAATGAATGGAACAAATCTGCACAACCTTGTGCACTTCTTATTTCCTCAAAATGTTCCCACTAAATCCTTCTCAAAGGATATGTGGATCGATTCAACCAATTTATGTTTCCAAACTCTCAATCTCTCACTCTTTCTCACGCAGTGGCGGATCTAGGATTTCTTAACTGCGGGTGCACAATTTACACTACATAACTTCATACTAAAATTTTACATTGCAATACATAACTTCGATAATACAATTGTCTCATAGGGAAAAACAATACAAATATTCGAATTAAATTTGTACCCTACGCGTTTTCATAGCTTATTATGGTGGCCATGAGAGCCAGCAATCTCCATAGCTTTGGGTCGACCCAGGTAATTAGGAAAAAGGCATATAAATACACAAAACATAACTAAAAACACAAAATAAACAACAAATTTTACAATAAAATCTTGAAAAGGCAGAGATATAGAAACAAAAATAAGACAAAAAGAAATATCAAAGCCAAGTGTGTGATAAACACACATACCTTATTATGGTGGCCATGAGAGCCAGCAATCTCCATAGCTTCAACATCAAAAGAGTCAACTCTCTTAGGCTTCTTCACAAGCCTTCTTCTCACAGATCCATACCCTTCTCTCTCTCTACTTTCACTATCACCAAAGAATGACTGTTCACTAGAATCCACTTCACTCCCATCAACCCACCTTGAGCTTGACTCCTTCCTTAGCAACCTAGCACTGCTGCTGCTCCCTTCTTCAATCTTATCTTCCTCCATACCCCCAAATTGTACGTACTTAACAACTCAAAATGTGTGGCTCACCAAAACCCAGAAACAGAAATCCCCAATTCTTGGAATTTGACAAGTTAAATTGCACATTTAATTTAGGCAAAACACAGAAAAACCCTGGTGGGTTTTGCTTAAAGATTGAACCTTTACAGGCAAAAACCACAAAAAAGTTTCAATCTTTTTGGGGGTTTGGATTAGTGATAGACCGGTTTACACTTTACACCCCCAAAACATAGAACCCAGATATGGTGAAGAGTACTGCTATGTTCACTATAAGGAGGGAGAGAGAGAGGGAGAGAGAGAGAGAGAGATTTTGCTTGATTGTAATTGGGGGGGGGGGGGTTTTGGCCTGGTTTGGGTTTTTGTACCCAGTAGGGCCAGTAATATAGCGTGGAAAGCTGATACAAGGCAAAATAATTGATGGGCAATTTATTTAATTTTTGACTGTGTATGGTTAGGAAATGGAGGTTGGGGCTTTTTTGTGTCAGAATAGACTGGGGAGTACAATAATTCATTCAGACAAGGCTATGTATGTGTACATTTTTGTTGTTTTTCTTGAGCAGGCATTGGTCACGGTCTTTCCCAGGCAGGGTATTTCTATTCATTTTTCGCTTGTTTGTGGAAAGATTTTAATTCAGTTGCGGCGGATCTACACAAAAGGTTTTGATGTTTTCTGTTCTTTATTAAAAAAAAAATTAACGTGAAATTAAAATTCAAAATATTTACATACATAAGAGATAATATGCTTCATTAGGCACCACTTTACATACATAAATATAATAGGCTTCACTAAACGCGAAACATTTGGTGTTGTTTGTTATTTAAAACTGGTCAAAACGACGTCGTTTTGCAAAAAAAAAAAAAAAAATTTGGGGCCCCTGCTTTACTTTCTTGTTGTATTGAAACTTTATATAATATCTGTATTTTTTATTTTTGAATGTTTGATTTAATATTTATTGCTGATTCAAATATCAGATGATATTTGAAGTTGATAGTTCAATTTTAAACACTAATCTCTTTTACTTTGTTATGCATGTGAAGTGTATTGATAATATGTCCACTGATGATTCAGGAATCGATCCGTATCAACCTTAGTCCAACAATAGGTTGATCTACATCAACTAGGACCCGAAACCAAGAACAAACGAATTACCGGGATAGTCTCCGGCTAATACCCTCCGATGTGATGATAAGATATAGAGTTATATGTTTGTGATAAACTGCATTGAAATTAGAGCCGTCAATTCGAGATAACGGAACGGGACGAAACTATGATATCCCGCTTCTATACAGGATAGGACGGGATGTCCCGAATTTTTCGCGGGCTTGAAATTCCCCGTCCCGTCCCGTCCCAAACCCACTTCGACCCTCGGGACAATGCGGGACAAGAAGACGCGATCACAATAGACGATCATGATAAAAGTTTATAACAAAATCCAACTCCTTACCTAACATGATAACAATACAAGAAGTCTAGCAACTATTAACTTTGGTCTAATGGTAAATTGGTAATGATCTTGGACTCTTAGTGAAGTTAATTTGGGATTAATGGATTCGAATCGGTGCGCAGCAGTCCGGATCTGGTGGTTGTTTTCGTCGGGAACGGTGATTCGTAGCGACGAAACTTCCGATGGCGTTTTGACGGACACTAATCCCGGCATGACTGCTTTGTCCGCTATAAATTTGGAGAATCAAACCAGTATCAATAAATGAAGTGTGAAATGAATGTGGAGAGAGAGAGAGAGTTAAATTAGGGATAAGAACATGCAACCATTCCCAAACAGTAGCACGAGAGAGAGAGAGTACTGATTTTTTATTGATAGCGGTGGTGTTGTTAGTATTTAGTAGTGACTGTTACTTGGTAGCAGAGAAGAGAGATGTTTACTTGTACTAATGTACCCTTCAACTTTGATCAAATGCAAGATACCACACAATTGTTTGGGAAACAGACAGAGAGAACCCTAATGTTAGTGTCAAGAAGAGATTAATTGTCCAGTTTCCTTTTTTTTTATTGACTTTGGTCTAATGGTAAATTGGTAATGGTCTTGGACTCTTGGTTTTTTTGGTCCTAGACCTGGTAATAAAAATAGAAAAATAGGAAAAAAAGTAAATTTTTTTTTAAAATGCGGGACGTCCCATCTCGTCCCACTTTGTCCCGCGTCCCAAATGGGACGTCCCGAATAGGCCCGCTTTTATACGGGCTTAGAATATACTATTACATCCCATCCCATTTATATGGCGGGACGGTCCCAAATTGACGGCTCTAATTGAAATTGTTTAATCTCAAAATAGCTCAAGTGACATTACCTTTTCACGTTGGATGTGGTCTGTTATATATAGGGTTGTTAAGGGATGTTTACGAATCCCATGAATTATGTAGATAATGTGGGCTTAACGTTCTCCAGGATTTTAGAAGGCGGTTACAACCGATGACGTGGGTAGACGCACGTGTTGTTTGGTCGAGGTCGACCTGAATTCGTGCCTTGACTAGGCAGAGATTGTACAAGGAGTGAATCGTATGTCGGACGAAGATAGGTCAGGACCAAGGAAGATCGGACAATAAACTTGGTCGACGGTCTTCTTGATGGGCTAGTACAGTTAGGATAACTTAGTGGGCCATTTATGCTTTGACGAGCCCTTGGGCTGGCTAGGATATGGGGCCAGCCCGTTGGGCCTGCCCCATCACTTTTATTCCGTTCAGTGGCCCCAAACTTTCTAGATCGGCTTGTCGAGTAGGAAGTTATGACAAAATATTTGATTGTAGATTTGGGGAGATATTCAGCAGATCGACTCGCTTGATTTAGGTCAACTCTCGACAATTGACTTTTGGCGGTTGGATGAGCTATATTCAATGCGCCGTAATATCCGCAATAATGGTACGGATTATGTCTATTTGACATTCGCCTTGAGAAGCGGCGTGAGATTTTAATTCGGCCCACGAAATGACAATAATCCAACCGTTTACCCGAACCTTTCCAATTCAGGTAAGAAAAAAAGGTCTAAAAGAGAGAGTTTAACCTTCTCCTCAAACTTTATCATCTTCAACTTTTCTAAGAACCCAACAAGAATTAGCAGCAAGGAAATTTTCTCCGGCAACTAGCAATCTTTCTTCCGACGTCACAGTTCTTTCCCCTTCGAAAGTTTAAGGTATTCTTCGATTTTGACTTTCTGAGTTTTGATTTTGATATTTTCCCTCATTTTCGCCATGGCTAGGACCTTCGGCTTCGAGTTTGGGGTTAGGTAAGGATATAATTGTATAAACCTTAGAATTTATAAACGGTTAGAGGGCCCATGTAAGGAATTGACCTTAGATGAGTGTATCACCCACTTAAAAAGGTGGAGTTTGTTTTTTGGTGAGATAGGATTCCCAGCAGGTGAGAGTATGGGGGACTTGGAGGCGGACGATCTACGGATTATCCGCTTTCATCTTTTTTACAAGTTAATCGACCATCTAATCATCTTCTACATTAAGTCCAATAAGCCAAAATTTCCTCGTGATAGGTTAGCTTTCCCAAGAAAATCTAGGTCGTCCTTAGATAGCTCAGACTCTTCTTAAACTAGACTCGATTCCCTATTTTTGTGTCTTACGTAGAAATGGCAAATAATACTCAACAAGTTGCGGGCTCACAGAGTGAGACGTCGAGCTCCTCCTCCAACAAAATTGTGGATCGCTTTTGTTCGCAGGGTCCCCGGTAGCAATAAAAGGGGATATGTGCCCCTGTGCCCTCGATCGGCAAAGAAGAATGCCGAATCTCGCATTCGAATCCTCCATGAGTACTTCGTGGTACCCCGAGCAAATTTCCAACTTTCCCACTTTACCGAGAGGTAGAGGAAGGTTCAATCTTGGTTGCATTGGGCTCACAGCACATGACTAAAGTATCTTTCTACTATGGCCAGTTCGAGGTCGGGTTGAGACTTCCTCTAGACCCCTTCATCTGCGAGTTTTTGGAGTGCTTGGCCACTGTCCCCATGTTACTTGGTGTGAATGCGGTTAGAGTGTTGGTGGCATTTGCCATGGTGTGCAGGTTCGTCGGATACGGGTCGTGCATGTACGTATTTAGGAAATTTTTTAAGGTGGCAATGAACGATAAAACTTGGGGAATTGGCACCCCAGCCAAGGCTAAGGGGCCCTAAAGCTTTTTGCTAATTTGCTCGACAAGGTATCGGGATGGATAGCCACCTGATCTTGGTGAAGAGTAGGAAGGGATGGGAGTTTTCTTTGCCCGAAGAAGATTCAGAACCGATTAAGAAGGATGAGTACGTGGTCCTAGAGTGAAGTGATAAGCTCACTCGTAGGTTGACGTTGATAGCTCGTAAGAGTACTGTAAGTTGGGCCGCCCTTGAGTCGAGCAAGTAGAGCTGCAAACGGGCCGAATTCGAGTCGGGTATGGCCGAGTTCGAGTCGGGTTTTGATTGAAGAAAATACGAGCAGGGTTTACTCGAGTCGGGTCGAGTTGTTTAAAAGGCTACCGAGTCCGACTCGGGTTGTGGGAGCCGAGTTCCTCGAGTACCCGGGTTCGACTCGTTTATGCCATGGCGAGTCGAGTGAGGCCGGGTCGAGTCGGGTTACCCGGCTGTAGCAGCAACAAATTGGGCATTTGATTTTTTTTTTTAAAGCAAATGGGCAGTTGATTTCTTAATCCATAGCTAGCTCTTATCTCAGTGACTACTGTATTGTATTTGTATTATTTCTCTCACTACTCACTCTCTGTAAACACACACACACACACACTCTCTCTCTTTCTCCCCCTTCAGTCTCCTTCACTATCTCCGGTGACCGGAGGACGGCAACATTTGTTCCTCTGGTGACGCTTCTCTACCCCTCCCTTCCTCCTTCTCCGTTCCCTCTCTCGTTTCTCTCTATCACCTCCTCATTATACTTTTTCTCCGAATTCTCTCTTTCCAGATCTGACCGAAATGTTTTAGATCTGGCCGGAATGTATGGTGCGATTTTTGATATTCTTCTCCGATTCTCTCTCTCTTTCTCTCTTCTCCAACCGGAGACCTTCAAATCTGACTTGTGTTGTTGTATCTATGCAATCTGGACGGAATGTGTTGTTGGGTAAGGATCGAGTTGGCCGCTTGGGGAAACGAGGCGTCGAGAGGGTAACCGTCGTGATGTTTATAACGCCGGTCAAAATCATCCGGATTCGGTTTTTTTAACCCGACGAACGTCTCCTCGAGTACCCGGGTATACTCGACCCGACCCGACTCAGAAAACGAACCCATTTTGTGAGACGAATTCGACCCGAATTTAAGTAAGGAACCGAGTCGAGTCCTTGAAATTCGAGTCGGACTCGGGTTGACCCGGCGGGTACCCGCCCGAATTAACAGCCCTACGAGCAAGTATTACTACATCCAAGCTGGAATGATAATAGGTGGAAACGGTGGGGTTGCTTATTTGGTTCCAATAATAAGGAGCCTTAGGTATCCCGACTGGGCTATACATGAGAGAGAGAGAGAGAGAGAGAGAGAGAGAGAGAGAGAGAGAGAGATTTGCCACCCAGTGTCACTACTGTAAAAGAAACTCGGACCACTTTAAGAACCTATTCCACTATGGTGGTTAAGTACTTATCTTTGCTGTCTTTTTTTGTTCGAGTCCTTACTTGTCAACTTGTTACTAATTGTCTTCTCCTTGTATGTGCAGTTCTTACAGTGACTTAAGAAGCTCAAATAGAGAGGATTGTTAATATGGGAGATCGCAGAAGGAGCCGTAAGGAGCATGGAAGAGCCAATACTCGGGCTAGCAGAGAGAGTGAAGCTATAGCGAGGAACAACTTGTTTCCTAAAAAAGGATTAGGTATGGTTCCGATCAACGGTCATGAGCTGATCCAACCCATTGAGTAGGAGGCTCAAGTGGAGGCCCCAAGGGGGGAAGAGATGGTGGAGCCCGAGAAAGCTCTGAGGTCGAGCAACTATCCTCAAACTGAGTCCATGTAGGGCCAAGAGCGCCAGGCAGACTTCATCGACCTAGACGACCTCGAAGGCCAAGTGTAGCGATGCGTGATTTTTTAAAACATCTTTTGAGTCGCCACTTATTATTTATTTAGGAAAATAATAAGAAAAACCTTTTTTGATTTTAAAGAGATTTGAGGGTTCGGGGGTTAAGTTATGGAATGGGTAGGTCAAGGAGCATCCATTCCACCCGATCTGAAGATCGGTCTTGCCAATAAAGTATTATCAATCTTTTTAATTTAATAAAAAAATAAAGGAACAAGAAAACCCTAATCAATTTCTTGATTAGGAATGCCTGGACAGATGCTTCGAAATCGCCTTCATCGATTGAAGGGACTCTAGGCTAATCCTTTTGATGGGATTACACCACTCTAAAAATCAATAGAGAGAGATTGAGAAGAAGAAGAGTAGAAATAAAGGATTTTACCTTGCGTTTAGGGAGTAATTGATTTAGATCGTGGTTCTAAGATGGATTCTTGGTCGAGAAGTGATTCGAGCAGAGTTTCGACTCAATATGAGAGCTGAATCTTGATGCGGACAGAGCTTCGCCTCAATCCTTGATTCGGGCTTTGATGTTTGTTGATCAACAAGGTTGATAAACAAACTTTAGGTGATTTTAGGGTGATTTGGTAAGTGATTTGAAGGAGTCTTTCGTGGAAAGAAACCAACAAATTGTGTGTGTTGTGTGTTTTCGATCGTGGATCGGGGACCTTTCAATCTAAAAAACTGTTCCCCTGAAATACTGAAAGTCATCGGGTATTTATAAGTGTTGGAGAGGTGTTGGGGATGAGATCAAACACCTTGAGAAGGTTCCAGAACTCAATTGTGATTGGAGAACCGGATGAGATAAGATTTTATCAAGAAAAGAGATTGAAACGGAGAAGGAGAGTGATTCTGCACATCCTGTCGAGGGGATGTCTCGTGCGAGACACGCTATTCCGCGCGAGATAACTAGTCGTTTGACTATTTTGTCCTCTTCAGTTATTCCGTTAGTCAGTTAGGTCCAAAACTAACGAGGTTAGTTAAAAACTTAACGAAACATGACGAAACTGATATGCTTTCATCAAAACATAAAAGAGAGACGAAGAGTAGTGTAATCATGAATTATTGGTTCAGAATGAGGTGTCTACAGAGCCCCTCGGCGACAGGTCTTATGAAAGAAGAAGTGTCGTCGATAGAAAAGACATCATTCTGAACATTGGGATGGTCGTGCCGCACGGCTGCCTACGTATCTCTAAGAGAGAATCATACCAAACGTAGTTCGACTCCAAAACACTAAAAAGGCTATTTTAGGTATTTTGAAAAGCATTTTTGAAAATCGATGAGGGATTTTTTTTTGAAAAGGTAAAATCATACTGAGGAATCAAAAGACTTGACCCAATTCTGAAGATACCTGTTTGTTGATGAAGTTGTTGAAGTGCACCGCCCGAGGTTACTGACGTTGTCGTTGTTGCCGAGGTCGTGGACTTGAAGTTTCTTCTTTGTCACAGAGACTTTGAAGTTGTCGCCGGAGTCACGGACTTGAAGTTGCTTGTCCTGAACTTTCTTCCAGTGTTACCGCGAGTGTCACGAGACTTGAAGTTCTTTGGTCACGCGAACTTTAAGTTATGTCGCGAGGTCACGGACTTGAAGTTCTTCGCGTCATCTTGAGACTTTCTTTGGTGTCGCCGAGGTCACGGATTTGAAGTTTTTTGCCGTCACAGACTTTGAAGTTGTCGCCGAGGTCACGGACTTGAAGTTACTTCCGTCACAGACTTTGCTGGTGTTGCCGAGGTCACGAACTTAAAGTTGCTGCCGTCACAGACTTTGCTGGTGTTGTCGAGGTCACGGACTTGAAGTTTCTTTAATCCTTGAGACTTTGAAGTTGTCGCCAGAAGTCACGGACTTGAAGATTCTGCAAATCGCAGAGACTTTCTTTTGGTGTCGCCGAGGTCACGGACTTGAAGTTTGCTACCGTCACAGACTTTGAAGTTGTCGGTTGAGGTGGAGGTTCTGTCGGCCCCTGTAATGCAAGGATATATGCATGCTGGTCTCGGATAGACCCGAATGATTCTTACCTTTCTATACCTGTCAGCACATAAAAATTCCAAGTAGATTTTCCAGATTTTAGTTGTTCAACTAGACTTACGTGGTGGTGTTCACGTCTGTTCGTGTAAATGGCCGGTTGGTCATTTTGATGGTGAGTTTATGTATGAGTATATGGTATATGGAAATGTAGGGACATTTGTATGGGTTTATATTTGAGATGGATGAACTGTATGAGAGAACTTGTGTTTGACAAGTTGGGACCAAATCAGGTTTAGGCAGAATCTGTTGCTAGTCAGCAAGGCTGAATTTCGATGAGTAACCTTGTGTGAACACATCTAGGTCTGTTGAGAATCTTCATTCTTACTTCTCCTTTGAATCGTGTCTCTAGGAGGCAAACGACTACAAATCTGTCGACTGTCGTAATGGCTCTATGTCTAAGGCCCTTTGGTGTCTCAAGCCCCAAGATGCTTGCAAGTGGTAGATGACTTTGTGAGCAGGCTTGTGAGTCTGCTCTCTTGATTTGAAGATGATCGAAGAAGACTCTCCTTGTTGATTTGATTTGAAGAAGATCGAATGATGCTCGATGAAGAAGGTTGAAGAATACTCTCCCTTTGTCCTTGGTTTTTTTTCTTAGTGACGCACCCTGGTTTTTGCCTAGACCGCCCTTTCAGGTTTTCAATCTAGCGGGCATCTCTTTTGCGCCTTTTTCTTTTTTTTTTTGTGCTCTAACTTTTGCCTAGGCCGCTCTTTACGAGTTTTCAACCTAGCGAGCCATTTTTTTTAAAAAAGTATGTGTACTCGAAGAGGACTCAGTCGGAAGAATTTCATTAATGAGAAAGATGAGATCTCAAGTTTAGTTGAGGAGAGACGGATTCTATTTTTGGAAGGTGATCCAAGCATTGATTCTTTGAAGAAGTGTATTCTCTGATGATGAGAGTGAGGAGCAAAGAGGAAAGCCCCTAATGCAGATTTGATTATTTTGGAAGAGTTGAAGTAGAGATTGACTGGGGAGGAAAGGTTAGGAAGCCCCAGCTTTGATGCTTGGATTTCAAGAGTGTGTATGAGAGTGGCTAACGGGAAGCCCCTAGACTCAACAAGAAACGCTAGTTGGCTCAAAGATCTAGAAAAGTTGTTCTACCTTTTAATGAACCATGCATCATCTAGAAATTTCTAAATAAGTTTGAGAAGAAAGCCAATCATTAGTATGACTTAAGGGTAAACATTTTTCTTGATACTGAAAGTCTTCTTCACTTGATGTAGGAGGATGTTTGAGTAATCTTCATTTCTTTGGTGTCACTTGACTCTTCTTCTTTGTGGGAGAGTCCTTCATGCATTTAAATTTTCACCTTTGTTGTGGGGGTGATGAAAGCTTGAGAGTTTTTTTTTTTTTTTTTTTTTTTTTTTTGTACTCTCAAAGCTTTGAATTGAGTAGCCCCACTCTTCTTGGAATAAATGTTGACAGCAGCACCTTTGGCTTTCTTCGTTTGTTGATCTCTGACTTTCAGTAGGAGTAATGTTTAGCCCTTAAGCCTCCTAAGGATAACTTTATTCTTAAACTCGTTTAGAAGTTTCTATTTAGGCGATGATTTAGGGAATAGAGGGTCCATTATTTTAAATGATACCTATGAGGTAGAACAACCTTAGGGAAAGTGTTTAGGAAAAGAAAATTTCTTTGATTAATTGGAGAAATTGAAAAACAAACTCGATAGTTTAGATGACACAAACTAGAGGAGGTGAGAAGTACTAGAAAGACAGAATGACTCTTCGAGTTCATACTTGGAAATTTAAAACCTAATCTACTTCTATCAAAGGATAAAGGGAGAGGATAGTTGTAGCCCCAAAGTGGTAAGTGCATCTTTCTTCTCGGAGCTTCATCTTCTTCATGGAGTGCGAGGGAGAGGATTGGTGATGACGTTGGGACGTTCTAGATCTCCATTGTCAAAGAGGTCTTGGATGATGTCCTTCAAGTGGTGGCAGGAGTTGGTGTCGTGACCGGTGAAGTTATGGTACTTGCAGAATAAGTGATGAGCATGATCAGGACCCACATCCTTGGGAGGAACACCTTCTCTTGTTCGAATCTTTCCTTCTTTCACGAGGGTGTCAAGGAGACCCTCTTGAGTGATTTCTTCGAGTTTATCATAGTATCTCTCCTTCCTTTTCTTCTTGGGAGGAGGAGTAGTAGGGTATTTGCCGGAGTTGGAATGGTTGAATCTATTAATGTAGGCGTGATCCCAATATTCATCTTGAGCTTGTAGGCGGGTACGAAGTGCTTTGATTTCTTCTTCGTAGTATTCCTTTTGTACTTGTAGATGGGTTTGAAGTGTTTCAACCTCTTCCTTGTAGTAATCGCCTTGGGCTCGTAGGCGGGTTTGAAATTGTCCCTCCATTTGTCGTTGGAAGTGGGTAAACAAGACATGAGCATGCACTCCGACCATTTGATTCACTTCCCCTTCTAGACGGGCCTTTAGAGCATCGATCTATTGTGTAGCTTGAGTGTTGGGAGGAGAATCAGCCATTGTGACAGAACTAGTTTCCTTGATGTCGAACTTTGGTGATGAACCTTGATGTGTAGCAACCGTGTTAAACCATGATCGAGTCCCAACAAGTCGATTGAATAGGATGTATGAAGGCTTTGAAGGTTTGAAGGTTTTGGCCAAAACACGAAAAGACGGAACACTTGTCTCGCATGGGACAAGTAGTCTCGCACGAGACAACACCACGGAAAGTCACAATTTTTCTGGTTTTAATCCTAATTTTGGTCGGACGAAACATCCGTTTTGGGGGTTTCTAACATTCAGAATCCAAACCTAGGGACCTAGGGGTCGGAGTAATCTCGAGTAACATCAAGTTTTGTGCAATAATTTTGGTGAGAAATTTTTCTCTTTTTTTAAGGGGCAAATCCGAAGGGACAATCATAGGGACATTTTCGAAGGGACAATTCCGAAGCGACAATTTTTTGATTTCTTTTCCATGGATTATTTGCACAAAACAAGATCTTGACAAGGGATTACAAGGACTCCAAGGTCAAACCGACCGGGTAAGGAGTGTCCTAAAAAGTCAATCTACATGATATGTGGCGATGCAGGGCTGGAAGGCTAGGCTCCCCGCGATATGACAATCTAGGTGGATTGAATACGCGGAGTGGGATGATCCAACTTCGGAGAGACCGGCGACTAGGTGGTTACCGTCATCCGTCCTTAGTGTGGGTCCCGAGTTTATAAAGGGTATGTAGTGCAATGACAGTTATAATATGAGTGCGCGTGTGTGATGGTCAATTCTAGGTGATAGAGTAAAATAGAGAGTTTTTTAAAAAAAAAAACTGAAAGAAAAACAGATAATGGCCGCACCAAGTGGTTACCTACGTTTCTCCCAAATTAGGAAGACTCAGGCCGTCGTAGTTCCACTTAAAGAGAGAGAGAGAGAGAATGAATTAATTTAAATTACAACTCCCGAATTCTCCGTGGACCGGACTTTAAATTAAAAAACCAATCTCACGCAGGTATATAGTTTAAAATTATTCTACCCTGCAAAATAAAATTAATACAAGCAAAATAGAAATAATAAATTTATTTTGAATTTTCTGGATTTTATTTTGAAAATTTTCGAAAACTGTTTTTCGATTTTTATTTTTTGATTTTTTTTTTTGTGGTCAACTTTTTATAACAAAAGTCAACAAAAGGGGTTTCATTATTTTTGTTGTCAGACCTTTGAAAAAAGTCAAACACCAACCCTTTCCAAACTTACAAACTTCCGCCACCAAAACAGAGGAAGGAACTTTGTTTTAAAACCGTGTAGTAATATCGCGCGAGATTAGTATATCTCGCGCTGGATAAGTATTCGAACAGTTTTTTTTTTGACAAAAACAGTATAGAAAAATTTTGAAAAATTCAGAAAAATCAAATTTTTACAGAAAAATAAAAAGATTGATAAAACTCAATTGTGCGCAAGTCTAACCCTCTTAATTAATTGTCCCCATCAGAGTCGCCACTGTAGCGATGCGTGATTTTTTATAACATTTTTTGAGTCGCCACTTATTATTTATTTAGGAAAACAATAAGAAAAAACTTTTTTTATTTTAAAGAGATTTGAGGGTTCGGGGGTTAAGTTATGGAATGGGTAGGTTAAAGAGCATCCAT
This sequence comes from Adenophora triphylla var. japonica, assembly GCA_022495995.1. NCBI lineage: Eukaryota > Viridiplantae > Streptophyta > Magnoliopsida > Asterales > Campanulaceae > Adenophora > Adenophora triphylla. Next base: position 681,175 of record JAFEMH010000410.1, on the reverse strand, counting down.
TCCACCCGATCCGAAGATCGGTCTTGCCAATAAAGTATTATCAATCTTTTTAATTTAACAAAAAAATAAAGGAACAAGAAAACCCTAATCAATTTTTTGATTAGGAATGTCGGATTGTATGCTTCGAGATCGCCTCCATTGATTGAAGGGACTCTAGGCTAATCCTTTTGATGGGATTACACCACTCTAATAGTCAATAGAGAGAGATTGAGAAGAAGAGGATAGAAATAAAGGATTTTACCTTGGGTTTAGGGAGTAATTGATTTAGAACGTGGTTCTAAGATGGATTCTTGGTCGAGAAGTGATTTGGGCAGAGTTTCGACTCAATATGAGAGACAAATCTTGATGCGGACAGAGCTTCGCCTCAATCCTTGATTCGGGCTTTGATGTTTGTTGATCAACAAGGTTGATAAACAAACTTTAGGTGATTTTAGGGTGATTTGGTAAGTGATTTGAAGGAGTCTTTCGTGGAAAGAAACCAACAAATTGTGTGTGTTGTGTGTTTTCGATCGTGGATCGGGGACCTTTCAATCTAAAAAACTGTTCCCCTGAAATACTGAAAGTCATCGGATATTTATAGGTATTGGAGAGGTGTTGGGGATGAGATCAAACACCTTGGGAAGGTTCCTGAACTCAATTGTGATTGGAGAACCGGATGGGATAAGATTTTATCAAGAAAAGAGATTGAAACGGAGAAGGAGAGTGATTCTGCACATCCTGTCGAGGGGATGTCTCGCGTGAGACACGCTATTCCGCGCGAGATAACTAGTCGTTTGACTATTTTGTCCTCTTCAGTTATTCCGTTAGTCAGTTAGGTTCAAAACTAACGAGGTTAGTTAAAAACTTAACGAAACATGACGAAACTGATATGCTTTCATCAAAACATAAAAGAGAGACGAAGAGTAGTGTAATCATGAATTATTGAGGGACCTGCTAGGTCGCCTGCCGCCGTTAGACCCGTCTGAAGCTTCTTGCTTTGCTGACCACCCCCTTGGGTGATCATTAACCTTTTCTCCCTCATTCTATCTTGAATCTCTACTCACTCAGCCACACTATTTGAACGAGTGGGTCTCCTCATAGGGTTTCCAAGTGGAGGGGAAGGAAGGTTTGCAGTGCGGTTCCCAGTACCAATGTCCGTGCTTGGGTTGTTTCCACCAGCATGCTCGTTATTGGGATCGCTCGAAGCTGTAGCGGTATGTCCGTCTGATGTTATGTCTTAGTGAATTGGTGGGATTTCAAGGTCTAGTGTTCTTCGGTTCCCGACAATGGAACTAAACTGTTGATGCAGGAATCGATCTGGATCAGCCTTAGTAAAGCAATAGGTTGATCTCCAGCAACTAGGACCTGAAACCACGAACAAACGACATGACGGGATAGTCTTCGGCTAATACCCTCTAGTGTGATGATGGGATATAGAGTTATATGTTTGTGATAAACTGTATTGAAATTGCTTAATCTTAAAATAGCTCAATTGGCACTACCTTTTCAAGTTGGATGTGGTCTGATATATATATAGCGTTGCTAAGGAATGTTTACGAATCTCATGAATCACGAAGATAATGTGAGCATAACAATCTACGAGATTGTAGGAGGCAGTTACAACTGAAGACTTGGGTAGACGCACGTGTTGTTGGGTTGAGGTCGCCTGATTTACCGAGGTCGACCTGAATTAGTGCCTTGACTAGGTAGAGATTATACAAGAAGTGGATCATATGTCGGACAAATCTAGATCGAGAACAAGAAAGTTCGAAAAATAAGCTTGATCGACTGATTTTCTTGATGGGATAGTACAGTTAGGATAACTTGGTGAGCCATTAACGCTTTGACGAGCCCTTGGGCTGGCTCGAATATGGGGCCAGCCTGTTGGGCCTGCCCATCACTTTTATTCCGTTCATAATATTATATTTTTCCCCTTCATTTTGATGTAAATTTTAAAATTTTAGTTTCATATGTGGACGGGGATTATGACCAAAGACACTTTTAATTTATTGTTCCTTGAAATGACCTCAATTTTTTCTAATGATCCACTTTTAATTTATTGTTCATAGAAAGGTACATTATACATACTACTAATATAATTATAAAGATAATACTTAATTGGTAAAAAAATATATACTCCCTCCGTCTCACGTGAATACAAACTTATTTTCTTTTTGGTCCGTCCCACGTGAATACAAACTGCCCAAAATGAAAATAAATTTATTATTTTATATTCACCCTACCCCACCCACTCATTCTCTCTCTTCATTTCCTACCACACAATTTATTCAACCAACTCCACTCATTCTCTCTCTTCATTTCCTACCACACATTTTCATTATCTTAATAATATTTCTTAATTATTATATCCGGAAAAATGGTTTGTAATAAGGTGGGACGGAGGGAGTATATATAAATAAATGCCATGAGCCAATATCATGTGTGGCTATTAACTATTAACTATATATCTAATAATAGCTCATGATTTTCAGGAAAAGGTGTCAACTAAACGTGATTTGGGTGTTTATTTTCTTTCATGTGAGTTTATTTAAAATAAATAAATAAATAAATAAATAAATAAATAAATAAATAGAACCTCATTTCTTAATATAGCATTCGCTCACCTAAAATAAATGTCAGGTTTTCATTTAAAATATATTCTATAAAAAATACTTTTTATAAAATTTATTGATAAATATATACTAACTCCGTCTCGATTTAAGATTCTTACTTTTCTTTTCTTTTCTAGTATGTTTCAATTTAAGATTTTTACTTGATTTATTAATTAAAATGGACAATGATACCCACTTGTCATTCTTACAACAAAAACTCCCTACGCACTTACTCTTTCCTGATTTACTTTACATACTCACAACATTTACTTTTTCTTAATTTTCGTGTCAAATTAAATTAAAAACCTTAATACGGGGCGCAGGAAGTATTATATTCGATAAGAGAAAATTACCTCATAGTCCCCGAGTAAAATCGAATCTATGTCCTAGAACAACATATAATTTAATTTACGTCCTAATTTTATATAATATTTTATCAAAACATATACTCCCTCCGTCCCGCTACAAATTGCACACTTTCCTCATTGGGCGTCCCAATACAAATTGCACACTTCCTAAAATGGCAAAGAATCTTTACTATTCCCTCCACTCATTCTCTCTCCTACATTATTTTAATACTCACAACACCATTATAATTAATTTACTATTTCCTCCACTCATTCTCTCTCCTATTTTACTTTTACACTCACAACATTTATATCATTATTTTTTTCATTAATCCTCGCGCAAACAGTAACTGTGCAGTTAAGTTTCAAGCGGGTCGGAGGGAGTATTCCCTCACCATTTCAAATGAATAACTACACCCCTCCCTCGCAAACAAAATACACACACTCTCTCAAATACACACACACACACACACACACACACACACTTTCTCTCACTAAATTTACTCAATCTCTCTCCGGTCATCCATCTCACTTCCGACGAACTCCTCCTAACCTCCGGCCACCCCTCCACTTCCACCCCAACTCCGGCGACCCCTCCCCTCCCTCTCCGACATCCCTCTTCCCTTTCTACAGTGTCCGACTGCCTCCTTGTCTTTTTAGATCAGATCTACTTTCTCTCTCTACCCTCCCTGTTGTACCACGCCGGAGACTCATATTTGTCTTCAAAATCCGTCACCGGCAACGCCTGTTACAAAACATCCACCATAATTCTTCTCCCCTAGCAATCTTCCAAGGTATTTCTTCAAAATCCAACTTCGGCGACGCCTGTTAGACCGCAAACCTCCATCTCCGTTATATCTTAGATATGTGAAACCCTAACCTGATCGTATCTGCGCCGCCGTCATCGTCGTCATCCATCATCTCCGTTGCACTCTCATTCATTCGCAACAACTCGTCTCCGAACAGTCCAACCCAACGCTAGATCCGCCTTAGATACTGAAGCTTGCCGAAAATTTTGCTTGGAAATATGAATCGGCATAATTGCTAATAACACATTGATTATGCTTGATTTTCTTGTTTCTGCGAGTTCCATATATCATATTTCTACTGATATATCAGTTCAATTGTTTGGAAAGTTTTAAGGTTTACTTTGAAATTGCATTGAGGTTCATTAGAACGGATCGTTAGCTTATCAGTTCAATTTTTTTGATACAAAATTGTTGGAGTACTAACTGTTTTTGAGCTCAATCTTGAATCTCAACAAAAGAACAAGGCAATAAGTTTTGTAGTTATTCCAAAGGAAATAGCTGATCTTTCCTCTGAAATTGATGAGTCTAATCTCGAGTAAGATGATGTGGGTGTAATTACCAATAAATTCAATTATATTTAGAATAACAAAAGGAAAAACAAGGTTTCTAGAAAAGCCTCTCATGATTTAGAGAAACAAGAAAATAATCCTAGTGAGGGGTTTAAAAAGAAAAGTTTTGATAACAAGAAAGCTCTCGAATTTGTGCAATGTAGAGCATGTCGTGGGTATGGTCACTTTGCTAATGAGTGTGCTAACACACTTTAAAAAAAGGGAATTAGTTACACTGCTGCTCCTAGTGATAGTGAGGATGATAAAGTATTTGCTAAAATCTCTGCGTTTGAATCTTCATCTGTCTGTTTTAATGCCTACACTGCAGATACAAATGAAGAAGTATTTTCTTAAGTTGATTCAGATTTGGAGACAGATGTGGATACAGATGTGTAAACATCCGAGCAGACCTTCAATTGTTTCTCTATAAAAGGAGATTCTGATGATGAAGGTCATGACATTCCCTATAAACAACTCTTCGAGACCTATAAGGAACTACATGTTAATTGGATGAAACGTATGGACAAAATTGAGGCAATGGCCAAGGTAAACAAAGTTCTCAATGAAAAACTTTATGTGTGTGAAAATGAGAATGCTAAGCTTTCAAAAGAGAATGACAATCAAAAGGATTATATTGCTAAACTTGAGGTTCTAGTAATTAAGAAAGAAGTTGAACTTGAAAAGGTTAAAACTGATTTTGAGAAAGCTGAGAGTACTCTAACCAAGTTGAGCATCGAAAAAAATGAAACTTGATGAAGCTTTGTCTCTTGCCTCTTGGTAATACTGGAAAATCAAGTTCAGGTTTTGGAAATTCCAAATTTGTTAAACAGAGTGGTAAGGTTTCAAAATCTGAAGAAAAACCAATTTTGAGTCACAAAAAACCTAGAAGAAGGCATTAAATCTGTCATTATTGCCTTGCTCATAGGTATATTTGCCCTTTCTGTTTCAAGATGAAAGTTGATAAGAAAGCAAGATATTTGATTTAGTCTCAGATGTGTGACATGATATATAGTCAGATGTATACACATCTTAGCACACATCTAAGAACACATCCACAGGTTCACCACCATGAGACTGTTAAAACCCAGTGGGTTGAAAAGCCCAAAGTAATCTGGAATGTTGACTCTTTCCTCAATAGTAGTGTCTCTGAATCTTGGCTTTGTGATAGTAGGTGCTCTATACACATGATATGTAACCAAGATATTTTGACAGAATACACATCTGTCAATAGTGGTGAAGTAAACTTTGGTGGTGGGGCACAAAGAAAAATAATTGGTAAGGGAACCTTAGCTGTTGAAGGTCTCCCAAAACTTCACAATGTGTATCATGTGGAAGGTCTTAGGACTAATCTTATTAGTATAAGTCAGTTATGTGATGATGACTTATATGTGAAGTTTGATAAGAAGATATGTGAGGTGTTTGATGAGTCTAACACATGTGTCCTCACTGGTCTAAGATCATCTGACAATTGTTACAAGTTTTGTGACAATTTGTCTTGTTTAAGTTTTTCTGATGTTGTATTTGATGATACACTTGATCTTAACCTCAAAACTGTCGACGATGATGTTTCAGGTTATCAACTGGAGTGGAAATCTACTGATACAGGAGCTGGAGATACGGAAAGGACTACAAAGGAAAAACAGACAGATGTGAGTGTCTGCAGATGTGAACACAACCGTTTCCACATCTGAACACACATCCACACAAAGAACTAAGTCTGAAGACAATTCTTCATATTAAGAGGGAAAAGCTATTTCTGAAAGAGACCATGTTGGGTCTGTTGATAGATCAGATGACATTTTGTCCAGAATTCAGAAAGATCACCTCACTTCTCAAGTGGTTGGTGAAATGCATGATCAAAGGCAAATCAGAAGGAATGAGAAGGTAAATCACAGTGAATTAGATTCTTTATGGATTCATACATCATTATAATCCAAGGTATGTTTTTACTGCTATTTGTCTAACATAGTGGGATACAGTGACTTAAACTGGGCAGACAGTTTTATAATAAAACATTTATGGTCGATGTTCCTACCTTGGTAACATCCTTGATTCCTGATATAGAATGAGAAAAAGTTATGTCTCCTTATTCACAGCTGAGGCTAAATATGTTGCCCTTGGAAGTTTTTGCACCATGTTACTTTGGATGAATCTGATGCTAAAGAATTATGGTTTAAATAGCAAAATTTATACTATATTCTTTGATAACAAGAGTTTCCTAGACATATCAAATAACCATGTCCAATACTCTAGAACCAAACATCTAGATATTAGACATCACTTCATTAGGGATCTTGTTGAACAAAAAATTGTATTTCTAGAATTTGTTGATACTAAAAATCAGTTGGCTTATATATTTACCAAGGCAATAGATCATGAGAGACTTTCCTCCCTAAGGAAGTCTCTTGGCTTGTGTGTTGTTTGAGGATGTGGGCAAAGATGTGCACACATCCATTTACACATATGTATATTAACTAACTTAAAAAATATCATGCATTAGCACGGTCAATCTCAGTCTGGTCACTTGTTTGTTTACATATTTGACATGACTTGCTACTTGATTGTGAGCACTTCCTGTTCATGTTAGTATTTTGATAACTTGATATAATCTTTCTAGATATCTGTAAGTGCTCCAATTTGAGTTGGTAGCATTTTCGTTAGAAAATTAACGAAAGTCCTAACATTACTAACAATTCCTAACATTCCTAAGATTTCTAACCAAGCAAGGGTAGAATGGGAATTGCTATTTGAGGTTAAACAACTAAAAGAATCTCAAAAAAGGCCAAAATCCCGAATTTGCAACTGCAGTTAACAGGCAGTTTGCTTGTTGACAAAAAATATTCCTCCTGTCCAAAGCACAGTGCGGCATTTAATGCACCAGGCACGCCTTCATTCTTGTCCGCGCGGACAGAACTGAAGTTTCCAGGGCCTATAAATAAAGCCCTCCAGTCTCAGAAAATGGGGAGACACAACCAATTTACAGCGAAACTCTGGCGAAATATAGAGAGAAAACAATGAGAATTCCTTTGAATTGTCACCATTTTCTCTTGAATCTTTCCCAAACCACAAGTCATCCAACACTTTCAAAATTCCAAAAATCAAACACAAACACAAAGAAGTTAGGGTACCACCATTGGTAAACCCCCCTCCTCTTTACTCTAAATCCTCATCATTCATGCATACATCTCATTTTTCAAAGATGTAACTTACTTGTTCTTGCTCTAGATCTAAGAAGATCTCCATGGAAGTTCATCTCCATGGATGATCTTCTACAAGATATCAACATTTTCCAATTTTGTTGTCTCTTTACTTGCATAAAATGCTTGTTATTTGATTTTCAACCTAAGGTATGGTCACCTTGAAGTTCATCTTCATGGATGATTACACCAAAAGGTTCACATTCTTACTTTTATGTCATTTAAACTTCATTTGACCTAAAATGAAGTCATCTTGGAACAACATTTCCATGGATGACCATTTCAAAAGGTCCAAATCATTTCTTACTTTCTTGAAAGTGCTTCCAAAACCTAAGATCTTCACATTGGAACAAATTTCCATGGATGAACATCTTCAAGGTTCTTAAGTTACAAAAAGGGTGAAGTTGATACATTGAGTTAAAAGATCTCAAGGATTTAGTCATCACAATGACTACCTTAGAAATCCACTCTAAAGTTGATACATCCTTGACTTAGAAGCATTTTCATACATTAAATCTTTGTTTCAAGTTAAATCCCCCATCCCAAGCAAATGAAGTGCTTCAAGTCCTAATGTACCCTAATGATGGCTTGGTATAGTAAGATCACCACTAAAACAAGTCTAGTGATCACTAACTAAGGCCTAAGGAAATGGGGACAAGCATGGATGCAAAACCCCCCTTAAAATCACATTTTTCTCAAGAACATCTTGCTGTCCAGTAGCATTTGTTCTGAGACCTCAGTCCACTCTCTTATTTTTTGGACCCAGTAAAACATGGAATTCGGTGTTGACTACAAAATACTTTTTGTAGCCAACATCCAGAGATTTCCATACATATTTTTATTTTATTTTTTGGGTGAGTCTAAATGTCTTTTCCAAATTATCTTTTAAAAGTCAGTTCATCAGTCTCTGGAAATCCAGATTTCACATCTGAGATTTCCAGAAGGTTTTGGTCTCTCAAGTCAGCTCCAAAATGGAAAATTCTTTCACATAAATCTTATTTAAGGTGTCTGGAACGACTTTCATTCTCTGAGTTTCTCCAGATTATGAAGTTTTAAGGCCCTTGAATCCATTTCAAAATCAAGTGTCCACTGCCTTTTTCATTCTGGCAGAATTGGTTTTCAACTTCAAAAAAACTTTTGAGTTCCAAAACTTATTCCAAAAATCACACCAAAAATCATGGGATCAGTTTAAAGTCTTAAAAAGAGTTCCCAATTTTTACTTTTCTCAGTTTTGATTTATTTTGGCTAAAGTAACACACTCACACACAAACAAATGGTTTTTAAGCTTGGAAGACTCGTTTTACGAGGCGTTCCGGGTGAACACTAATGTTCTTCCCGGCACGTAACGTGACCTCCGAACTCGAATCTCTTGATTCCGGGCATTTTTCAAAGTTTTGGCCCTTAAAACAAAAATGGCGTGGCGACTCCGTTTGATTTCAAAAAATCGGGCGACATCATCACAATATCTCACATTGAGTGCCTTATTCGCAAGAGAAACAGCTGATTCACCCATCTGCATGAAGCCAATCCAGTGTGATCAAGTGATCCTCAAGATAATAGTTTGAAATCAAACTTGAAAAGATCACTGGACAAAGGGCTATCTTTGGGTAATAGAAAAGTGAAAACTACTCCAATTATATATTTTATCCACATTAAAAAAATGGGTGAATTCATTCTAAAGGCTGTGCAGATTGGATTATTGCTCATTGACTTCTTGTGATCAGTTGTGTCCCCAAATATGACTTACATCATATGCCACGTTTGTACTGAGATTTGAACCAGTTAGGTCATTTTAGGTGCCCGGTAAATATATATGTTTACTTATTTTCATTATTTATAAATTTTTGATTTAACATGTTTTTGATTAACAATATCCCTTATAAAGTGTTTTCTAGGTCAAGCTTGTAAATGAGAATTATTGTGGACTGCTTCAAAGGGTAAATGTGGAAATAATATGGATATCTAATTATTATTATGGGATGTGGATATAATTTTGATTGTGATTTAATCCCTAATTTTTTGGTGATTATCCGTGCGAATTTCAAGGGCCAAGGATTTGAATTGATTCCTATCATTGTTTGGCTGCCCAAGCTAAGGTACGTGTCACCCTAGGTCTGTATCTCCTTACTTGTAAAGGAAAGGGGGAGGCGTGTGTTTAATTAGAAATCTCATCTGTCTCATTACTCTTTATCTCTCTCCCTGTTCTTCAACACAGACACACACACACACCATATTGTTCTCTCTAATCCTTGATTGCAGAGAAAGAATCCCTTTGGTTTTCGCTCCTTTTCATTCTCATGAAATTCCAGTTGCGACCCTGGATGTGAGTAAAGATGTGCGCACATCTGCATCTACATTTAAGGTTTCAATCTCAATTGCTACTCAACTAGAGGCACTTGATGCCCAAATCTTGGTTTCTGAAGGCCACATTACAGCATTTTCAAGCTCAAGTTGCTGCATCTCAGATTTATATTGAGAATTCTCTTTTCACCTTGATGACTACAATTTTTGATCAAAAAGGGGGAGATAAATCTGACATAGGGGGAGCTAATAAGGTTAGCAACAAAGCCAAAATCTGTTGTGGTAGAAAATTTAGGTGGTACTAATTTTGTTGAACTGCAAGTTTTATATAACATGTTTCTATGCAAGTCTATGTGTGAATGTGTTTACACATCTTAGACACACATCTGAATCAGGGGGAGTTCATGTGGTGATCTGGTTACTATGCCTTAAATGTATAAATCTTTGTTTTATCCAGAAAGCCATAAATCAGGGGGAGATTGAAAGAGTACGATTATTACTCTATGATTTTATCAAAATATATTTTCCAAACTTAAAAGAATTATGTCTTTCTTGGAGATTGATTTTTCAACTAAAAAGATTTGTCTAGTCAAAGTAGGATTGTATCAATCTTGATTATGAAATCTTGGAGATTGAAATAGTGAGATTTTAGGGAATATTGACTTCCCTAATTTGAATACAATTGGTAAGTTTGGTAAGTAGATTTTATAACTTTCTTATCAAAGATTTAGAATCCTATTTGGAAAAGGACATTGTTAAATATGTACATATCTTTTACTTATGTAAATATATTGTGTTATATTTAGACTAGGACTAATGTTACTAACAAATCTCTTTCATTATTAGAGTCAATCTCTTGTTTTCTTGTAGGATATGGATTGCTTCAAATAAGAAAGAGTTTGATTGATTGAAGAAATTTTCAAAGGTGCCTATAAATACAAGACAATCAGCACATTGAGAAGACACGGATTGAGAATTCTTTGGAAAAGAAAAACCTTTTGTTCTTCACGAATTCAAGAAACCTTTTTAGGTTGTGAGTGCAGTTGTGACTTACATCTAGATTTCTTTCAAGTTCTTTGTTCTACTTATGTTTATAATAGGTTCTCATTGGGAAATGAAGATTGTTCTTGGTTTAGAAGTTGGTTAGAACTTGCCTTATTATTTTAATCTTTTTGTTTCACTTATTCTTATTTTCTTCTTTAAAACAGATCTTTAATAGTGAAAACCTTTTTGGGCTTAAAGTCTTCTTTGATGGGACAGAACCAGTAAATGTTTAATTTTTTGTGTTCTTTATTTTATTTCGCTGCTTATTGGTGGATGTGTGAACAGTTGTAACTCACATCCGTAATATATTTGGTTGAAACTGATTTCCTATATACACTAAACTTTCAGAATGTAACGTCGCTATTGTGGTATCGATCTTGGAGGCTAAATATGGAATACAAGCGTTGGGGAGATCTGCTTATTTGGGTAAGGGGAGTGAGCATTGCGGGTTTATGTTGATGTTGGTTTTCTTTCTTTGGGGACTCATTTTGAGATCTTTGTCGATGTTCTTTGGTTGGTATGAAGGAGGAATGGTTGTACAAGTTGGCTTGTTTTGTGTTGGAATTGTGATGAAATGGGTCGTTTGTGATAGAGATATAACAAATCACAATCATATATTATATTTTCTTATTGGAATAATTTCCTTATTATTATAATTCCTTTTCCCTTTTGTAATTATATATTTTCTTAATTAGTGGTTTCTAGGTTGTATATATATTCATACAAAATTAATAATAAATCTTGAGTAATTCATATCAATTCTATCTCTCACATGTGTTAATTGACTTCGTATAACCATTCTTTATTCTATTAGTTTGCACTGTCTACTTCTTCAACTGTGAAGCGCAAGTGGTGGAAAAGAGGTTAGATGTGGAGGTAGGAATAAATCTTTGATCATTCTGTTACTAAGTTAAGATAGATATACTCCCTCCGTCCCACCGATCTTAAGAAAACTTTCCATTTTGGGCGTCCCACTAATCTTAAGAATTCCCAAAATGGAAAGTTTATATTACTTTTATATTAAATGGGACCCACTTGTCATACTCACAACAATAATCCCATCACTATTCCCTCCACTCATTCTCTCTCCTATTTAATTTTTCACACTCACAACACTTCTTCCACTCATTATCTCTCCTAATACTATAATAATATTCCTTAATTCCCACACCAAATGAAAAATTCCTAAGATGGCTGGGACGGAGGGAGTATGCCTTAGGATGATTGAATTTAATCAATTAGGTGTGGAGATTGTTAGTTAAATACTTAAATATATGTATAGTTTTAGAATTGCTTAATCTCAATCACAAAGCATTATTGAGGACCCCTAATTTAATTAGAGTTACTTAGAATTTTCTATGTACCGAATGTTGGAATATTGGGTGAATATTAGGGTGAATTGAAAAGTCAACAAGGAGATTAAAATCCAAAAGACACGACAGTTCAAATTCTGTGGACTGCTCGGCCGAGCAAGGCATAAGCCTCGGCCGAGCATGACTGTCCAGAGACATGACTCCTCTGTTAGACTTTGCTTGGGCGAGGCACCAAAGTGCTCGGCCGAGCAACTAGCCTATGCTCGGGCGAGGCACCAATGGTGCTCGGCCGAGCAGTTGCTGTCCGTTCAGATTGATGTCCGAACAGGTGCCAGCTTGAAGGGTTGTGACTTTTGTGAAACAGTCACAACTGATCTGGCTTAATCTACCCTATATATAGATCCCTATTCATTCATTCAGTCATCAAGTAATCCAACCAAGTTGTTATCAAATCAAACACAAAAATTTAATTCTCTCTCTCCCTCATTCAAAGTGTTCTTGATTCGTTTCAAAGAGTTCGTTCATCATTCCTTCTTCAAAGTTCGAAGACTAAGAGCACGTATGATTTTGGTTCGCCCGTCAAGGTTAGTTAAAGTGCACACTAACTCTTGGTAAAAAGCGTTGTATCTTGGGAGACATTCGCCATCGATCCGTTTGCACAATTACGGAGGCGAAATATTGTCTTAAGGAGATTTGCTTCGACATACCTCGCTTTAATCTCCTTCATCTGATTTTCGTATTGAAGATATCTTAACATATACATACAACAATCTTAAGACAATATTTTCAGGTATTTGTTTTGAATTTTATCTTCTCTACTTCATCTTTTTCTTATTGGATTTTCTATTTTCGTAACAGAAAATGGCTAATGGAAATGACTCCGTTAGTAGTGAGACTATTGCAACGAATACTAATGCAATAGGGAGTACTTCAAGTGCTAATCAACTCATGATGCCACCGGCCTCGCAGTACGAGAAACCGGAGAAGTTCAATGGGGCTGATTTCAAACGTTGGCAACAGAAAATGTTGTTCTATCTCACAATGCTTGGACTAGTAAAGTTCTTACAGGAAGAATGTCCCATAGCGGCTGAAGGTGTAGTAGACAAGGCTACACAAATGGCTATTGATGCATGGAAACATGCTGATTATCTATGCCGGAACTACATCTTGAATGGACTAGACAACACATTATATAATGTGTATTACTCCATTCAAACTGCAAAAGGACTTTGGGATTCTCTCGACAAGAAATACAAAACCGAAGATGTTGGAACAAAGAAGTTCTTTGTTGCAAAGTTTTTGGATTTTAAAATGAATGATTCTAAAACTGTAATGAATCAGGTCGAAGAGATGCAAGTCCTATTGCATAACCTTGAAGCCGAAGGGATGCAATTGAGTGAGTCCTTCCAAATTGCATGTATGATTGAGAAGTTGCCTCCTTCATGGAGAGATTTCAAAAAACTATCTCAAGCACAAGCGCAAGGAGATGTCAATGGAAGACTTGCTTGTTCGTCTTCGTATTGAAGAAGACAATCAAAGTGCTGAAAAGAAAGCCAATGCTCGAAACATGGAAGCGAAGGCTAACATGGTGGAAGAATCCCGACCCAAGAACAACAAAAGGAAGCATGAAGACTCTTCTAAGAAGAAGTCAAGTAATGACAGCAAACGCTTCAAGTTCAAAGGGGACTGCTACAATTGTGGGAAAAGCGGTCATCGGGCAAAGGATTGTCGAAGCAAGAAGAAGAAGCCTCCCCAAGCAAACATGACTGAAATAGATACTCTATCTGTGGGTGTCTCAGAAGTAAGTTTGTCTGCCGTTGTATGTGAAGCCAACTTGGTGTCAAACGTCAAGGTTTGGTGGGTGGACACCGGAGCCACTCGTCACATATGTGCCGACAAAAGCTTGTTCGCAGAATACAAGAAGATGGAACGTGAAGATTTTCTCTATATGGGAAATTCTGCAACTTCCAAGATTGAAGGCATTGGGAAGGTGATCTTAAAGTTCACATCGGGAAAGGAGCTTACTCTCAACAATGTGATGCATGTACCCGACATAAGAAAGAATTTAATTTCTGGTTCTTTACTTAGTAAGAAAGGGTTCAAAATTGTATTTGAATCTGATAAGTTTGTACTTACTAAGGGAGGTATGTATGTTGGAAAGGGATACTTGCTAGATGGCCTATTTAAGGCAAATGTTGTTGTAGTGGACAAGAAGTCCACATATTTGTACCCTCAAGTGATAAATAAAATTGACAATTCTATTTACTTGTGCGAGTCTTCTAATTTATGGCATGGTCGTTTAGGACATGTAAATCGTGCTTCTTTAAGAAAGCTTATTGGTTTAGGACTTATTCCAAAACTTGATTCAATGAAAGGTCACAAATGCGAAGTTTGTGTTGAAGCAAAGTTTTCAAAGAAACCTTTTAAACCAGTTGAAAGGACTAGCCAACTGTTGGGATTAATTCATAGTGATCTATGTGATTTAAAGTTTGTCCCAACTCGAGGCGGTAAGAAATACTTTGTTACTTTTATTAACGATCGAAGTAGATATTGTTATGTCTATTTGTTAAGTAGTAAGGATGAAGCAATGGATGCTTCCTCACTTACAAAACTGAAGTTGAAAATCAACTTGAAAAAGTCAATTAAAGTATTAAGGTCCGATAGGGGTGGTGAATATAAATCAACTGAATCTAGTAACCTATGTTCCAAATTCGGTATCATTCATCAAACAACTGCACCCTATACTCCGCAGCAAAATGGTATTGCTGAGAGGAAAAATAGAACTATAAAAGATATGGTTAACTGTATGCTTAGAAGTTCGGGTTTACCACAAAACTTGTGGGGGGAAGCGGTGTTATCCGCTAACTTTGTGTTGAATAGAATTCCACACAAGAAAACTGGTTCCACACCATATGAATTGTGGAAAGGAAGAAAGCCTTCCTATAAATTCCTCAAAGTGTGGGGATGTCTCGCAAAGGTTGCCGCTCCACCTCCTAAACGGTCAAAGTTAGAACCTAAGACCGTTGACTGTGTATTTATTGGATATGCAATGAATAGCAGTGCGTACAGATTCTTAATACATAAATTCTGAATATGGATTGAAGTTTTACTCAAAAGGACATGATGGTTCAAGCAAGATTATCCCATTTGCATAGTCAACATTGTATAATGTATGGAGTGTGCAAATCTAGATCTACTTGTTTGACCATATTAATTTAAGTGCAAGATTATCCCATTGACACAACAGAGCGTTTTATGTCGCACAACCGTGTTGGATCTACTTGTGTATTCATGTCTTGGTTAAAGCGTTAATTTTACTTGCCATTAATCTCTTGTGAAGAAATTTACATGGAACAATCCGAAGGCTTCAAAGTAAAAGGACAAGAGCACAAGGTATGCAAACTTATTAAGTCCTTGTATGGCTTGAAGCAAGCTCCTAAACAATGGCATGAGAAATTTGACACTGTCATGACTAGGAATGGTTTTATCACAAATGAATGTGATAAGTGTGTATGCTCAAAGAAATTTGGTAACACATATGTATTTGTTTGTTTATATGTAGATGATATGCTCATATTTGTTCATGACATTGATATTATAAATAAAACAAAGAAAATGTTTATCAATAACTTTGATATGAAAAATATGGGTGAAGCAGATGTAATATTGGGAATGAAAGTCTCAAGAACCTCCAATGGAATTAGTTTATCTCAAACACATTATGTTGATAAAATGATTGAGAGATTTAATTCTCATGGAATTAAAGAAACTAATAATCCATTTCTGCCCCATATAGTTCTTCATAAGAATACTGGGAATGCGAAGCAACAATTAGAGTATTCTCAAATCATTAGAAGCCTAATGTACTTGATGCAGTGCAGAAGGCCAGATATAGCTTACGCTGTAAGTAAGCTAAGTCGTTTTACTAGTAATCCTAATAATGAGCATTGGAATGCATTATTAAGAGTTTTAGGATACATAAAACGAACTAGAGAGTATTCATTGCACTATAGCAATTATCCTCCAGTAGTTGAAGGATATAGTGATGCAAATTGGATATCTGATACAGATGAATCCAAGTCTACTAGTGGCTATGTATTTACTCTTGGTGGAGGTGCCATATCATGGAAATCTTCTAAGCAAACAAGTATAGCTCGATCAACGATGGAATCTGAGTTTATTGCTTTAGATAAAGCTGGTGAAGAAGCCGAATGGCTTAGACACTTCTAAGAAGATATTCCCCTCTGGCCAAAACCCGTGCCTGCTATATGTATACACTGTGATAATCAAGCAGCTATAGCAAGGGCAGAGAATTTTATATACAACGGCAAATCTCGACACATACGTCGTAGACATAACACCGTTAGACAGTTACTCTCCAACGGAACGATATCGATTGATTTCGTGCGATCAAAGAATAACCTAGCGGATCCATTTACTAAAGGTTTATCTAAGGAGAGAATAAACTGTGCATCGGAAGAAATGGGGCTAAAGCCTAAACAAATCTAAATCAACTTGATGGAAACCTAACCTGGCGACTGGAGATCCCACGGACTAGGTTCAATAGGAAAAACAAGTCATGATTGATTTGAGGAAAGCACTTGAAAGTTTATCTTCATCCCATTTCTATATATGATGCAAAAGTGCTGCCTACAAAATGGTAGAGGTTAAGCTATTGCTTTTAATGATGACTATATCTTGTTAATTAGTACAAGTGGGGTAATGTAGGATACTCTTTATAGCACATCACCTATGTTAGTGTGAACATGGCCGGTTCGTTGAGAATTTTACTTAGGCAAATTCTCTAAAGCACTCGCAGAACCAAGAAAGTTCAGGGCCGAAATAATGAACACAATAGAAAAGCAAAATCTGATATGAGATTTAAATGTGTTTGGTCTATTGTTTAAGCTTACAATAACGTCTGACAGTTCAATATGTTACGTACACTGATCAGCCAAGTAAGCTCGATAGATTCTTACTAAAGAAGGTTCAAAGCGAAAGCCACCTATCTTGATGCATTTACTTCTCAGCTATGCTCTTCTTCTTCTTTCTTTTTCGTGTCGACTTCTTCCATTCATGTGGGGGATTGTTGGAATATTGGGTGAATATTAGGGTGAATTGAAAAGTCAACAAGGAGTTTAAAATCCAAAAGACACGACAGTTCAAATTCTGGGGGGGGGGGGCAAGTGCCCCCCATGCCCTCCTGGCTCTGCCCCTGACTAATGGTGCTCGGCCGAGCAGTTGCTGTCCGTTCAGATTGATGTCCGAACAGGTGCTAGCTTGAAGGCTTGTGACTTTTGTGAAACAGTCACAACTGATCTGGCTTAATCTACCCTATATATAGATCCCTATTCCTTCATTCAGTCATCAAGTAATCCCACCAAGTTGTTATCAAATCAAACACAAAAATTCAATTCTCTCTCTCCCTCATTCAAAGTGTTCTTGATTCGTTTCAAAGAGTTCGTTCATCATTCCTTCTTCAAAGTTCGAAGACTAAGAGCAAGTCTGATTTTGGTTCGCCCGTCAAGGTTAGTTAAAGTGCACACTAACTCTTGGTAAAAAGCGTTGTATCTTGGGAGACATTCGCCATCGATCCGTTTGCACAATTACGGAGGCGAAATATTGTCTTAAGGAGATTTGCTTCGGCATACCTCGCTTTAATCTCCTTCATCTGATTTTCGTATTGAAGATATCTTAACATATACATACAACACCGAAAACGATGGGGAAGAGAGAGATTTGAAGTAAGATCCAAGTCGAGCGTTGTCGTGGCGAATCAGAGAAATGTACGGCCGGAACGCACGTGAGTCTGATTTTTTTTAGTAAATGAGTTATATTTTATAGTAACATGAGTAATATTTTATAGTAACCTAATAACATGGATTACAATTTATATGTGTGAGATAACATGTACTCCCTCAGTCCCACTCAAATTAGGATTGACATTTTGGATGTTCCAATAGAAATAGGACAACTTCAAAATGAAAATATTTTATTAATGAGACCCACTTGTCATACTAATAATAACTATCCTTTTAATATTTCATATCCCACTTTCTCTCTTTTATCCCACTTTTCATACTCATAATACCTATTTCACTAACATTTTTTCTTAATCCTCATACCCAACCCAAAAATTCTATTTCTAGTGGGTCGGCGAAATATATAGTACATGGAAACATCTTATATATATTAACATGAGCTACATGCTATATACTCCCTCCGTCCAGTTACATACTTCACACTTTCTATTTTGGGCGTCCAATTACATACTTCACACTTTGTCTCCTACATTATTTTAATACTCACAACACCATTATAATTTACTATTTCCTCCACTCATTCTCTCTCCTATTTTACTTTTACACTCACAACTTTATATCATTATTTTTTTCATTAATCCACGCGTGAACAGTAACTGTGAAACATGTACTTGGACGGAGGGAGTATATAGTATGTGAGTTATATTTATATAATCAGACTGTACATTCCCCAAATCTCTCTCCACTTTCTGCATCCTAGTGTTTCTTATTTTAGCTATCAGAGTCAATTGAAACTTAAAGATCTTCATAATAACTGCGACAAACTTTGTGTTATTGCATCCAAAGTTTTATAGTATATGTTGCTGCAGATTTGTATTGTAAGGCATTCTCGACCTTGACTTTGCGGCTAAGAAAATATGACCAAATTTGTTTCCGTCAAATAGAGAATGCACTTTTACAAATGGAAGTAGGGTTCATTAGAATCTGCGTCGCCGAACACACACCAAATTCCAGATCTTGTACAAAATACGAATAATCGAGAGGGGGAGAGAGAGAGAGAGAGAGAGAGAGAGAGGGCTAAACGAAATCAAAATATTTGAACCACGGGGATGGAGAAGGTGAGAGAATTTACCTTGGATAAGGAGGACTTATTAGTAATTGTATCCAACGTCTCAAAATTAGGGGCATAGTTTCACGTGTTTGAGTCCCTATATGATGCTAAAAATCTTTCATTATGATTAAGGAGTGTTAGGAAAAGAAGGTAGCATGATCCGCAAGATAAAGTAATCGGGAGGCTGGATGGTGAGGTCGGGAGGCTGATTGACTCGGGGTCATGAGCTTGCGGTCTTATGTAGCTCACGGTCTGAATCTCGATATATCCTTTGGACCGATCTAGCCGATTAATACGTATGCAGCGATTTTGGGTCTGATAGGGAGGTTTCGGGCTCATCAAATCGACAAGTATGAGCCACTAAATACATAAATACATGAAATTTATGGTCATGTACAGTATAGGACCAAAAGCCAAGGGAATAAGTTCATAGGTTCAATCGAAACGGTACCTTTATTCGAATTCGAATTGATCACATATATCTTCGAGTTAGTGAACCGGGATTTGATTCCTGGATTCTTCAATCCAAAGAGCCCCCACAAAAATAGTGTTTGGAACCCACTTATTTGAATGATTTTAGGGTTTCAATCACTTTCTACATAATAAAGTTTGTAACCAAGCTTAATCGGTATATATACCAAATATCAGGAGTTCGAACCCCACCAAATGCAGCATACAACATTCCCGGTGAAATACCACATCAGAACGAGAACCGGAAAAAGACCATACAAAAGTTATTACCCAAAATTATCGTTGTTGACTTGTCAAACTTTTAAATTATGGGACGGAGAGGGTACTATGGTTGGGAATAAAGGGTCAATAATATTATCTGAGGCCAACATTCTCTGACCAAAAATAGGTTTCCCTTTCCATACAAAGGCTTCAAAATAACATTCATAAATATATAAAAATTAATCCAATCTATTGCGAGACAAAAATAACCAACTACTACTGTAAATCGAGACTTAAAATAGGTATAGCTGAGTTCAAGCAGAATTAAAGAAGATTTTCATCGCTCAAAACTCGGTGCTACTCAGCTTAAAGCTCTTCTTCTCATTTCAGAGATCTCCTACTCAAATCCATCAAGATTTATTTGTTATGGTCCAACGAAAACGAACCATCTCATTGAGGATGTGAGTCGGAAAAGTCTACAACAGCTAATAATCTTGCTTCAACTGCTTTGCTTTGCGTACCTTTCTCATTTAGATTTGGAGTCAATCACTTTCTTTGCGAAAGATGGCAAACAGAATGCAGCAGAATGAATCTGCAGATTGGAAGTAATGAAGAAGGTTAAACAAATACTACCTCCGTCCCATAAATGTCGTATTTGACTTGTCAATATTACTTGAGTAATATGTTTTACTTGTTTATACATTGCTTGTACTATGGCAAAATTGCACTATAAATATTTCTTACTTAGCTACACGAAACTATGGACAAAAAGTAAACTAAATCAAGAAAATAGTGTAGGAGGATCATGTAATCATACCTCTGGATTATAGAATTTCAAGGGTCCTTTTGATTTGTTGTTATCATCATTCTCGTCTATTGTGTTGATTGGGTTCTTGAAATCAACATTTGGTCCCTCCGTAGAACAAAGCATGAAGCCGATAACCCCACTGAAGTCAAATTACATTAAAATAAGCAATCAAATTGATACACATCCAACTATATCTAAATAAAATAATCAAATAACGGATTCATATCAATATGCAATATGCCACACGCACGAACAGAGAGATTACCTAGGATAGGTAGGAACTGTAGTCCAAGCATAGTTGACAGAGCCTTTGAATATCTGACGACAGTTTGAGACGATATCTTCAATGATGTGCATGTGGAGCCATATGCTTTCAGCCTGGGTACAAACAACCCCTCCAGGTCGTAGAGCTTTTGCCACTGACGCAAAAAAGGGCTTCTCAAAAAGTTCTTGTGCGGGACCTGTGGTTGAATTACCATAATATTTAGGTTCATCACAAATAGGGAGGAGAGATTAAATTCTTCATTTCATTTTTTTTTTTATTCTTTCCAAAGGGCAAGGGAATGCTGGAGTGCTGGATATTGCTACCTATAGGGTCAGAAGAATCCACTATAACTGCGTCATAACTTCCTTCGGGAACTGCCTTCAAAAATGCAACTCCTACAAGGTTGAGAGGGGACCCACAAAGTCACAAAAATGAGACTTTGCTCGAGTGGTAGGAAAAATGAGAGAATGAGATTATCATAAAGGAATAAGCATGCTGAATATATACCATCACCAACATGGAGTGTGACACGGGGATCCTCGTATCCAACAGCCACGTCAGGAAAAAATTGCTTGGCAACCTGAAATAAAACAAATTTTGAATTACTTCAGACACTCAAATTTAAGAAATTTCTGGCAGAAACACTGGTTAACCAATAATAATATTCATAAAACATGTTAAAATAAGAGTATCTTTATAGGTTAAAAGTGAAAATTAACTAGCATTTGTAAAGAGAAATGAAGGTCAAGATACCCACATCAACAACCATCTTGTCAATCTCGCATATATCTATCTTCTCTACAGAAGAATGGCGAGCTACTTCACGCAAGACACCACCATCACCCCCTCCAATGACCAATACCTGAAAGATAGAAGGTTAAGAGAGAGAGAGAGAGAGAATTATGATAAATAGTCCTTGGAGGCTGTTATGACCTTCTTTGGGTTTGGGATAGAGCAAAGTGGGAGATGAACAATCATTTCCTGATAAGCGCATTCATCTCTCTCTGTGAGTTGAATAACCCCGTCCAGAACAAGCACCTTTCCATATGTAGCAGACTATAGCAAGAAAAGTCGACAAGGGTCATAAGTCGAGTCAAAAAGACAGATGGAAAACACACACAAAAGAAAAAAACACAATGAATTGAGAAGAAAAGAAGCATATAAGTAATACTCCGTAGTGATCATGTTACTGGAAGCACTCTATAATGCTCTCAGCAAGTGTACCTGAAAAACCATGACATCTTGGTAGTCTGATTTCCCTTGAAATAAAATCTTTTCCACTTTCAATGAGTGTGCTTCCCCTGCAAAAGTTGAAATGCGGAAATTCACATAGATTGACATATATGATATCAATTATGACTCAGGAGAAAAGGCTACAGCACACAAAATTATTTGGAAAAAACTGACTAGTCTAATAGATTTTGGCACTTCAATTTTTTTTTTTTTTTTAAATGAAATGTAAACCACGCCAAAATTGTAACCACAATGAGGAGTTCATAATTAACTACTCGTGAACTATCATGTAATTAGGCTGTCATGCAAAGAGTATGCCCTTGTGCTTGTGCCCAATGAGGTACACGTGAAATTACTTAATTACACCATGCTTCTACTACTACTAGGATGGTACAAATATATAGCATATCAGAAGTTCATCTATCAAAACAAGATGAAGAAACCCACACAAACACTTGAACGTACATTAATCACATGCACCTTCAAATCAAAGCAAGCAAAACATGGATGTTTTTCTTCAACAGATCTATGCAAGACCACTATATATAATGACCATACGCAAAAGAATTCAAGAACTAACAACATGTATGTTTCATTTCATTTTGAAAGGTGAATTTTATTAGGATTCTATGGGAACCATCTGAAGAACAGCTTTAATCATCACAGAATAACATATTCAACACCAATTGCTCTTAAAGCAACAACAACAAAAACTTGGTCCCAAAAAAAATTGGGGTCGGCTAACATGAATCCTTATGTCATCGTGATATACATCAAACATAGTGGGAACCTAACATATAAATTGAAGATGAAACCATGTGCCCATCACACAACATTATAAGCTCCCAAATGAGTGCCATCTTTCAACTTCACACAATCAATAATATACCTTTTATCTGCCCGAGTATTAGATAGATTTAAAAGAGAGAAAAAAAAAGTGCAAAAACAGTCGCTTATTTTCTCAATAAATTATAAGTATATATGAAGCATTCGCATGAATATGAATGATTAAGTGTAGTTGTCTAATAGCAATTTACTGGCTCTATTTCTTTTGACTAACAAGTCTAGCATACAGGATAAATGATACGAAGTTAATATTGTTTCATTTGTCAAAACTCCACCATTTCCACTACTTGAACCAATTAGCATCTGCAGAAATAAAATTGATGAAAACCAATTTATAAAGAAACAAACTAATAATCAAATCACCCCTCAAGATAACAATTTGAGAAAGCAGGTTGCTGTTATAACAAAATAAACCAGTGAAAGCAAAATAATTATTGCTCAATCCGTCCCAAAATGAATGTCCAAAAAAAATCAAATTTGCTCTTGATCTAAAATTTGCTCTTGATCAAAGTAAATTTGAAAACTTTTGTCGCAATCATTTTGGGGCAGAGGGAGTACTACCCATCACTTCACGTATTCCGCATTCGAAGACATAAATCATCCATTTTCTTTATTGAATTCATAAAAAAATACTCCATCATACAATCCAAAACATATCTTGTCCACTAAACTTTTACCCAAGTCACACAAACAGTAGCTTAGAACTTGTACTTTAAATTCTTATTATTTTTTATAAATCACCAAAAGCACAAAGAGCTTAAAAAAGGATTTTAAGATCTACTGTAGAAGAATATCATATAATCCAAAACATATCTTGTCTACTAAACCACAAAAAAACAAGCAGCTTGATAAAAATAATAAAAAAAACCACAATCTAAATTAGGAAGCCTCATGAAAAGCCATTGCAATTTACAAAAGTCCCACATATTTCACAAATTACTAAAAAAAATACTAAAGAAATAATCCTTCAAAAACCCATTGTTTTAACAATTCATCAAAAAAAGCGAAAAGCTTTAGGACTAATAAAAATCCCACAATTTCAAGTTACCAAAACAGGGGCTCAGAGAACAACCGCTAAAAACCCATTTTCTTTCAACATATCATTATCACCCAAACAATCAGATTACCAACAATCATGAAAATCAAAATTGATATATATCAACCAAAACAACAGCTTTACGAATTACGAACAATTCAAAGACCCACAAAAATTATACGAATTACATAAAAAGAAGGAGAAACTCACCAGGCCACATTGGGCTAATCTCGGAGAACCAACCGGGTATGACCGACGATATACTCGCTGGTTCCTTGCTGTTGTTGGCCTCCTCCATCTCCACAGAACCGTCGGCGGCGGCGGCGGCGCCGTTGGTAATTCTCTCTTCCTCCTCCCTTGGCCTCTTGATGGGCAAATCGGTGGTAACAGCAGCAGCCTCCGCCATGGATTATTTCTCTCTCTATAAAGCTTGTGATTCTGATTACGAGTAGAAAGGGACCTCACAAATCAGACTCTCTCTCTCAATTTATAGAGCCAGAGTTTTATTGAGAAAGAAAATCAAGAGTGTTTAAATTACACTTGGCTCCCGAGGCTATTCATTATTTACATTTACACCCCTATATGAATTTCAACAACCCCGTTAAAGATGTTACTATTGCAAAACCCTATGGTGGATATTGACTAAACTACCCTTGGTATGTTGGAAGAGTAGGAAAAAAAATACTCCCTCCGTCCCGCCAAGAGTGTCACCCTTTTAGGGGTGACACGCAAATTAAGGAAAAGTGTAGGAAGAAAGAATATTATGAGTGTAATTTGAAAATAGGAGAGAGAATTAATGGAGAAAATAGTAAATTTAAAAAGTGTTGTGAGTGTAGAGGAGAGAGAATTAGTGGAGGGAATAGTGGATGGGATAATAGAATATTAATAAAATATTTCCTTTTTAGGAAATGTGACACTATAAACGGGACACCCTTTTGGGTAAAAAGTGACACTTCGAGTGGGACGGAGGGAGTATTTTTTTTTTACCAAAGTTACCCACTACTATATGTAACTTTTTTTATATATATGAAATTATTTTTCACTGAATATTTTTAAATATCAAAATCACGCAGTTTCAAAATCCTGAATTCGCGCCTGAATTTGGGTTCTCATTTTAATTAGTGGAATCGGACCGCAATTTTGCATGTTATTAATGTTTTATGCATTAAGGCTTCGTTTGTTTGGGGGAAAATGTTTTTCGGAAAATATTTTCTCCATTTTCCGGTGTTTGTTTCGCACCAGAAAATGGGTTTTACAACATACTTTCCTTATTTTCCGGAAAACATTTTCATTTTTCAAAAAACATTTTGTCGAAAATCATTTTTTTCAAAAAATATTTTATGCTAAACAAACGGAGCCTAAATATTAGCGTTATGTCACTATCTTTTGTACATGTATATACTGAAATCGAAAAATTAATCAAGCTAAATCCAATAACGACATAAGGGTTCAATAAACATACGTATATAGTCCATCCTAGAAAATACTCCCTCCGTCCCGATAATTACTTCACCCTTTTAGGATAGACACACAAATTAAGGAAATTAATGAGTGGAGAAAATGTTGTGAATGTAATAATAAAATAGGAGAGAGAATGAGTGAATAAAATAGTAAATTTGAAAAATATTGTGAGTGTAATAGTAAAATAGGAGAGAGAATGAGTGGGTGGAATAGTAAAAATTCTTTGCCATTTTTGAAAATGTGAAACTTTAAACGGGACACCCATTTTGGCAAAAAGTGAAGTTATTAATGGGACAGAGGGAGTATAGTCCATCCTAAAAACCGCATTTCTCATTTATCAACAACTAGAATAAGTTCGTGTCCGAGGACACGTTATTTTTTAAAAAAAAAAAAAAATTAAGGACAAAATGGGAAAGGAACAAATGTATGAGGGCAAAATGGAAATTTCAGCACTTACTACCGTTCAAACAACTGTAGCAAGAACAATCCCTCATTTATACTATAGATTGTGACTTAATTGGCATTTTGCGTTGTGCAGAGTTTGAGAATTTTAACACTTTTCAACCACTCTCTCTCTCTCTCTCTCTCTCTCTCTCTCTCTCTCTCTCTCTCGTCTTCCTCCTCTCCAATTCAATTTCCCGGACTCATCAATTCCCTGTGACAATTTGTATTTCGTCCTCAACTTCTCCCCGTTCAACATTCTGGCCAATTACAAATCCTTATTTTGATAATTTGATTGTACCACAACAACACAATTGTTTATAATCTCAATTTTTGAGATTATAAACAATTGTGTTGTTGAAATTTTTTCTTTTATTGTATAATAAATCTCTCTCCTTCGTTGAGAGACTGTTGTTTTCTCTCCTCGTGAGAGCCTTTGTTTTCTCTCCTATGTGAGAGTCTATGTTTGTTTGTTTTGTTATTTGTTGTTTTTATCTTCTTATAATGGCAACGATATTTGTATTTTTTCACAATGAAGTGGATGTCAATGTTCCTACTACACAATGATGATTTGTGGATTTTGAGATATCTGGTGGGCGTTTTCTAGTCAATCCGAATTCTGCAAATCAAGTGCTTAACGCAAAATATTATCATAGGAGAAATTTCTCAAATGCCAAATTAAGGCAGTTTTCAAGTTTTACTTGGAGTGAAATTCGAATATCTCAAAATTTAGATGGAAAATATCTTTGTTGTAGGTTAAGAGATAGATCTACTATTGTCATTTGGAATGAGCCTCCGACCTTTGTGAAATGTATCTTTTTTTCAAATGAATGAAAATGATTCTATCGTTTGTTAAAAAAAAACAATTGTGACTTAATTTTAGTTAATTTTTTATCCCTATCATAAATTGTATTCCATTTTTTACAGATTTTTGGGTTAGTTTTGAGCACATAATTTTAGGAGGCCAGTTTTGAAAAGTATGTAAAGCTCGTACGAATATCTAGGTGAGAATCGACCCGTTTCGATGTTAATATATAATTAATCTTATGTTTAAAAAAATATTATTAATTTCTATTTTCTCTTCTTTTCCATGAGTAACACAAAAGTATTTTATTTAATAATTTAGGCCCCTCTTCTTTCACGTTATGCAATCACGTTAAAAAGTAACTTGCGTAAAGGGTTTGTTTTGATAATCAGTAGGTTAAATTTGGAAAAATAATATTCTTTCCATCCCGTTTAATGTTCCTAATCTCTTTACCTAAAAATAAATATTATGATTATGAAAAGTAAAGTTGATAGAGAATAAATAATAAGCCGATTCTTATTGTGAGGGTAATAAGTAGGTCTTATTGTCCATTTTAGTAACTCAAGCAATTAAAAACTTTAACCTAATACGGTCTAAAAAGTAAAGTAAGAGACTTAAATCGTCGGGACCGAGGGAGTAATTGAAGGATTTAAGGCTCCTCTTCTTTGGGGGAAAACATTTTCCGAAAAAACAAATTCTCATTTTTTGGTGTTTGGTAAACACCGAAAAATGAAATAAACGGAAAACATTTTTCGGGTCAATGAAAAATAAGCTTGATTTCTAAGAAAAATGATTTCCTTATCTCTACCTAAGGAAGTTGTTTTTCGGAAAATATTTTTCTCATTTTCTTTGTTTATATTGATTTTACCTTTAGAAAGTTACTTTAATGAAACTATCAAACATCGGAAAATATTTTCTTAAGATTCACCAAACAACAACAACAACGACGACAACAAAGCCTTAGTCCCAAAATAATTTGGGGTCGGCTAACATGAATCCTCATGTCATCGTGTGAAAAGGTTGTTGGAAAAAAAAAATCAGCCCCTCACATGGATTTTTGCCCTCCACTCCGGCCTCTTCAACACCATACTCTCATCCACACCAAGTAAACTCATATCATTTTCAATCACTCTAATCCAAGTTTGTTTGGGTCTTCTCTTACCCCTTGCCATTTTATCATTTTTCCATTGTTCCGACCTCCTAACCGGTGCATCACTCGATCTCTTTCTCACATGTCCAAACCACCTCAGACGATTTTCCCTCATTTTATCCTCAATGGGCGCAACTCCTACTTTACATCTGATCACCTCATTCCCCAATCGATCTTTTCTTGTATGACCGCACATCCATCGAAGCATACGCATCTCCGCCACATTTATCTTATGCACGTGACACTGTTTCACGGCCCAACATTCGGTGCCGTAAAGCAATGCCGGCCTAATTGTCGTGCTGTAAAATTTTCCCTTTAATCTATTGGGCATGCCGCGATTACATAGAAATCCTATGGCACTCTTCCACTTTAACCAACATGTTTTAATCCTATGAGTCACATCACCATCTAATTCTCCATCCTTTTGAATAATGGATCCAAGATAGCGAAAAAACTCAGAAGCTTGGACAATATTTCCATCAAATGTGATCGCCACTGCCTCCCTACTTTCAGCTCTGCTATGATTCACCAAACATCGAAAAATAATTTTCGAAAGGCATTTTCATTTTCAAAAAATTATTTTTCAAAAAATTATTCTTTAATAAACGAACCTACGTAATGTTTTCTGAATTAGCATGTGGTCTACTCAAAAAGGAATCTGCTTAGGAATAACGCATGAGTGGCTTTTCCACTTTTGGTGATTAAATTATAAAAAAAAAATTGAAGATACTCCCTCCGTCCCAATAAGAGCTGCCCATTTTTTGGGCAGCACGCAAATTAAGGAATTGGGGGGAAGTAAAAATGATGTGAGTGTAATTTGAAAATAGGAGAGAGAATGAGTGGAGAGAATAGTAAATTATAATGGTGTTGTGAGTATTAAAATAATGGAGGAGAGAGAATGAGTGGAGGGAATAGTGAAGATTCCTTTGCCAAAAAAGGAAAGTGGAAGCTATTAACGGGACACCCAAAATGGCAAAATGGGAAGCTATTATTGGAACGGAGGGAGTATTATTTATTGTAAATTGTGAGGGGGAGGGAAGTGGTCAAGTACAAATATTAAATCATGGCCCACTCGATTAGGGTTTTCTCTT
Organism: Adenophora triphylla var. japonica; assembly: GCA_022495995.1. Lineage (NCBI taxonomy): Eukaryota > Viridiplantae > Streptophyta > Magnoliopsida > Asterales > Campanulaceae > Adenophora > Adenophora triphylla. The sequence goes on along the minus strand of JAFEMH010000410.1, from coordinate 652,344 downwards.
CTTTTCTTGAAAGGCTAATTGGGTTCCTCAATTGTTGTCAGAAATCCAGAATATATCTATGTTTGTGTGTTTTTATTCTTTGGCCCCATATGTTTGTCAATATTGCACTATCACTCTCTCTCTCTATTAAATTATCTTTTTTATGAGGTTAATTTCAAGTTTCACACTATAGTTTGATTATTTTTCTTGTTTTTTTTTTTACTAAGAATTGTCAAAAATAAATGTCTCAAAATATTTGTTGTTTTTCACATATATTAAAAAATAATCAATACTAGTATATATTTCATTCATCTCGTTTGAAACTATACACTTTGGATTGAGTGCGTCTGCTGAGAAACGCGTTTCTCCATAACTATGGAGAAACGTGTTTTTCATAGCCAGAAGCTTTACATTTGATAACCAGAAAAAAAAAAACCCAAGGCCAAGACCAAAAGCTTCTGGATATCCAGAAGCTTTGCATTTGATAGTCAGAAGCTTTGCAGTTGATATCCGAAGCTTTGTATTTGATAGCGGAAGGATGTGAAATGTATATCCGTAAAGCTGTTAGGTGCATATCCGTAAAAGCTGTTAGGTGCATATCCGAAATGTGTTAGGGCATATCCGGAAATTGCTATTGAAGGTTTACGGATATCCGAAACCTTCGAATGTATATCCGAAACATTTTGAAGGTTTTACGGATATTCATTTGAAGGTTTCTGGATATCACTTTCATAGGTTTCTGGCTATCTAGCTCATTGTCGCGCGACATGTCGGGACCCGTTTCTCCATAACTTATGGAGAAACGCGTTTCTCCCTAGATTTTGTGCTTTGGATTAGGTATGAGAATAAGAAAAAAGTGATAGGTGGCGTTTGATTTTTTAAGTGTTAAGTGTCGAAATCTGATTTCATGTATGAATTTGGCTGAACTGATAAGAGCTAGTGTCTGAACACTGATTTCTGAATTAATCAAACTGTTTGAATATTAATCGGAATTCACATCTGAAATTAGGGTTACGACATTTAATAGAGTAGAGAGATGAGATGAATGGTTGATGATCTAGTGTTTGGGTTGGATATTTTTGAAATTACGAGTTTATGGAAGAAATGTATATGAAAAAAATAAATTAAGAGACAAATAAGTGATATTTTTATATCTGAAAATTAAGTGGAAAATAAGAGACACTCAGATCTGAATGGAGAAAAAAACAATCAGTCTGAATTGTGTTATGTCTGATGCACTCACCCATTCAAATCTGAATAAGAGCTGAAAATGAAAAACAATTGAGACATTAGTTGATTATTTGTTATGAGTATAAAAAGTAAGATATGAGATAAAAATTGAATAGGGACAAGGGATTATGAAATAATAAGTGAAAAATTGTTGTGAGTGTGAAATCGGGTCTCATTGATTAAAAATGTACATATTATAAAGATTTTATTTTTAGAGCGTGTAGTTTCAAATGAGACAATATTTAGATGGCGTTTGATTTTTGTTTCATTCTCTTATTTGTCTCTTAATGCTTATTCATTCAGAAATGGAGTAATTAAGTCCGTTTATTTTTTTTTCGATTAAGACTTAACTACCTCTTATTTTTAAGTGATATATGTGCCTCTTATTTGCCTCTTATTGCCTCTTATACTATATATATATGTATGTATATATATATATACACATATATATGTGTATGTGTATATATATATATATGTGTATGTGTATATATATATATATATATATATATAGGGTCCTATTATAATGAGAACCACATTTGTATGAGACCATAAGAACCACTAACAGCCATTGGATTAAAAAACACATCAATGCTCCAGATTAAAAAAAAAAGATAGAGGGGGTGGCATTTTCGTAATTATTTCATTTAAAATCCCCCTCAAATTTCAAAATAAAATATCTCAATATCTATAAGTCAAAAAAAAAAAATCGAAAACACTGATTTTTTTGTCTTGACGAGACGATTCAAACTAGATCCCTGAATCTAGAATTTTGAAAAAATAATATTGAACATCGTCTAATTTTTAAAATACTGTGTTGCTAGTGAACACTAGCTGTGTTGTCTTAGTGAACACTAGCTGTGTTGTATTAGTGAACACTAGATGTGTTGTATTAGTGAACACTAGTTGTATTGTCTTAGTGAACACTAGTTGTATTGTCTTAGTGAACACTAATTAATTAGTGAACACTAGCTGTAAGTGAACACTAGCTATGTTGTCTTAGTGAACACTAGCTATGTTAACACTAGCTATGTTTGTCTTAGTGAACACTAGTTGTATTGTCTTAGTGAACACTAATTAATTAGTGAACACTTAGCCGTAAGTGAACACTAGCTGTAAGTGAACACTAGCTATGTTGTCTTAGTGAACACTAATTAATTAGTGAACACTAGGCGTAAGTGAACACTAGTTTGTAAGTTAACAAGTTATGTTGTCTTAGTGAACACTAGCTATGTTGTCTTAGTGAACACTAACTGTGTTGTCTTAGTGAACACTAGCTATGTTGTCTTAGTGAACACTAGTTGTATTGTCTTAATGAACACTAATTAATTAGTGAACACTAGCTGTATTGTTCATTAATTAATTAGTGAACACTAGTTGTATTGTCTTAGTGAACACTTAAAGCTAGTGTTCACTAATTAATTAGTGAACACTAGCTGTATTGTCTTAGTGAACACTAATTAATTAGTGAACACTAGTTGTAAGTGAACACTAGTTGTAAGTGAACACTAGCTATGTTGTCTTAGTGAACACTAATTAATTAGTGAACACTAGCTGTAAGTGAACACTAGCTGTAAGTTAACTAGTTATGTTGTCTTAGTGAACACTAGCTGTGTTGTCTTAGTGAACACTAATTAATTAGTGAACTCTAGCTGTAAGTGAACACTAGCTGTAAGTGAACACTAGCTATGTTGTCTTAGTGAACACTAATTAATTAGTGAACACTAGCTGTAAGTGAACACTAGCTGTAAGTTAACTAGTTATGTTGTCTTAGTGAACACTAGCTATGTTGTCTTAGTGAACACTAGTTGTATTGTCTTAGTGAATACTAATTAATAAGTGAACTCTAGCTGTAAGTGAACACTAGCTATGTTGTCTTAGTGAACACTAATTAATTAGTGAACACTAGCTGTAAGTGAACACTAGCTGTAAGTTAACTAGTTATGTTGTCTTAGTGAATACTAGCTATGTTGTCTTAGTGAACACTAGTTGTATTGTCTTAGTGAACACTAATTAATTAGTGAACTCTAGATGTAAGTGAACACTAGCTGTAAGTGAACACTAGCTATGTTGTCTTAGTGAACACTAATTAATTAGTGAACACTAGCTGTAAGTGAACACTAGCTGTAAGTTAACTTAACTAGTTATGTTGTCTTAGTGAACACTAGCTGTAAGTGAACACTAGCTGTAAGTGAACACTAGCTATGTTGTCTTAGTGAACACTAATTAATTAGTGAACACTAGCTGTAAGTGAACTAGTTATGTTGTCTTAGTGAACACTAGCTATGTTGTCTTAGTGAACACTAGATGTGTTGTCTTAGTGTTTTAGAATTTTTTTTCAAAATTATTTTTTCAAAATTCTGTCTTCAGGGATCTAGTTTGAATCGTCTCGTCAAGACAAAAAAATCAGTGTTTTCGAAAATTTTTTTCGATTTATAGATATTGAGATATTTTATTTTGAAATTTGAGGGGGATTTAGTTCACAATAATTACGAAAATGTCACCGCCTCTATTTTTATTTAATCTGGAGCATTGATGTGTTTTTAATCTAATGGTTGGGTTTAGTTCTCATAGTTCTCATATAAATTTGGTTCTCATTTGAATAGCTTCATATATATATATATATATATATATATATATATATATACATATATATATATACATATATATATATATATATACATATATATATATGTATACATATACATCTAATATACAATACAAGAGGCTTTTAACCGCCTCTTAGCCCCCTATAAGTGGTGGTCAGGATTGAAACTTCGAAAATGAATCCGACGGCTGAGATTGAATGACGGTTACTTTTCTTTTCCCACTCTCACACGTTAGTTGTTACATAACCTCCCTTACTCCCCCCACACACAGTACACACTAAGCACAAACAGTGCACAAACATAGATAGGAGAAGGAACAGCCTTTGTGGTGGTCTTCGTCTTCTTCAACCCCTTCCCACACACAGTACACACTAGGGTTTGTCGTGATGGGTCGGCGGGAAGAAGTAAGAGTTTGGGCAGATTTCTCGCTACCTGTTTACACCTTTTCTTCTGAATGCCCTATGTATATAAGGGATCTTACATGATAGCAAGTCAATAAGTTCTCAACTTTGGAAGTATCTGTATTGCTATAAAACTGCATATGTTTTATACCATCTACATTGTCAGAACTTTATAGGTAACTTAGATTTGTGAAATCCCATCCGCTGGAAAGATAGAAGGGTTTGTTCTGTTTAGAACTAACATAGTTTCTGCAGTCTGATGTATTCCCCTCTAGGGATGAGTACTTTTTTTTTATCCATTCTTTTCCTCAATTATGTTTCTTTATTGTATGGTTTTTACTTAAATTTTCATCTTGAAAGTACGTTTCCCGTTGGTCTTTTTACTTGAAGGAAGTGTACATTAGTATACTCTACAGACTGTGGCAACCTTCAAGGATAGTTACAAGATGTTGATAGACTCTACTTTAGGCTCCGTTTGTTTAGCGTAAAACATTTTCCGGAAAATGATTTTCGGCAAAATGTTTTCCGAAAAATGAAAATGTTCCGAAAAATAAGATAAAAATGTTTCCCCATTTTCTGGTGCGAAACAAACACCAGAAAATGAGGAAAATGTTTTCCGGAAAATATTTTCCCCCAAACAAACGGAGCCTTAGATATTCACTGCATTACTGATTGCTTCATCTGAAATTTTAGACGCAGGCTTGGCAGGAGGAAGTAGAGCGTGCACGCCAAGCTCAGAGAGATGCTGAAAGCAAACTTTCTTCATCAGAGGCGAGTTTCTTTTTTATTTTCCTTCCCACCGCACCACCATCCCTATCACTTTTTCCATTTGAGAGGGAATATTTTGTGGTATTAAAGGTAGACATTAGTAGGTGGTAATCCCGGATTATATCATTTTCCAGTTAACCCCTTTTGTTGTTCTTTGTAATTACATCAATTATTAGCTAATTTTATTTGGTGAGGGGATGTATCAGATTGTACTGTGGTTTACCCATTTTAAAGTTTAGTTAATCCCATTACAATACCTAGATTGAATTTATGGTTAAATATGTTTTTTATTTAAATGTCATTATTCGTGATTGCAACTACCTTAAAATATTAAGTTCAAAATGAGAATGTTTAAGTTTGATAAGGAAATATAAATTACCCTTTTAATATATCGTCTCATATTGTTGATTTTTAGGGTCTAAATTATTATTTTTGTTTCCGAGACTGATGGATTTAGTTGATGACAAGGAAAGACGAATAAAGCTAATGTTTTGACATCAATTTGGTCAGTTTTTTTTTTATTGATTAATTCTTTCTATGTTCTTTAATTTTATGTTTATTTAAACTTTTTCCTTTCAGTCATGAATATAAGATGATTTGCTACTTAAATTTATACGTGGCAACATAGAAGGGGAGAGAGAGAGAGAGAGGAATAGATACAAACAAGTACTCCCTCCATCCCACAATTGTATAAACTTTTTGGTTCGGCACGGAAATTAAGGTAAAAAGTGATAAAAGTAATGTGTTGTGAGTGTAAAAGTAAAATAGGAGAGAAAATGAGTGGAGAGAATAGTAAATTTTAAAAGTGTTGTGAGTAGAGAGAAGTAGGTCCCATTTCCATTTTGGGAAAGTGTAGATTATTGTGGGACGCCCAAAACGGATAATTTTTTGTATATTTGTGGGACGGAGGGAGTATGTAGCAAGTCAATGTGATTAAGATTCTGAAGTGCTTAACTAAGTAAGAAAATAGCTAAAAAGAAGAAAATGTTGAATTATATCTTGCAATGCAAAGGATCATCAATATTGTTGTTTTTGCAATCAAATCAAAATTCTAAGAATTTAGTAGAGTAGTATCATGACTATTAGGGGTATTATTTTAATCTTATGTAAATGAATCAGTTACTCACTCGCTCACTGTTTTGACAAATAAATGTCTTGGAAACATGGTGAAAGGTAGTTGATGGGGAGTAATGGAGTGACTTGAAATAATGAGAAAGAGAGTATTTAATGCGGGTGAGGATGTAAGTGGGGGTACTGACCCGTGCGGTCCGCACGGGCTCAGAGTACTAGTACATATACATATACATATATATATATATATACATATATATATATATACATATACATATATATATATACATGTATATGTATATATATATATATATGTATATGTATATATACATGTATATGTATATGTATATATACATGTATATGTATATATAAATATATATATATATATATATATATATATATATATATATATATATAGGAAGCTATTCAAATGAGAACCTTATTTAAATGAGAACCATAAGAACCATTTCCAGCCATTAGATTAAGATAATTGAGTGGTTCAGATTTTATTTGATTAAGTGGAGGACCGGTGGCAATTTTGTAATTATGTTGAACATCAAGGGCAAAACGGTTTAAATATAAAGAGTTCGTGAAAGACGGGAGAGAGAGAGAGAGAGAGAGAGAGAGAAAGCTAGACGGCTATTGATCGCGGCTTGTTTTCTCGCATTGTGATCTCGCCGGTTGTCGTTATTATCTCATTTGAAGTGAATTGGCCGGATTAATTACAAATTCTCGTCGGAAATTAATTTTTCTTTCTCAATCTCCGGCTGAAGTGAATTGTTTGAATTTATGGAGCAAAATCAAGCTAATAATTCAGGTATTTTTTGATCTAATTATTAATCCTGTTTAATAATTGTTTGAATAGTAGTTAAATTTGATGTTTGGAGTTGGATACAGTAGCTAATCTATTTTGTGTTTTGATTATAGCAGTTGTATACACTAGCTAGGTACAATATCTATTGTAACTTAGTGTACACTAGCTAGTTATCTAGTGTACTGGCCAAAATGCTTAGGCGGGATAGGCCCTTGGCCAAGTCCTTGTGTGCACTTGCTAGTTATCTAGTGTACACTAGCTAGTTGATCCTTTGGGATGTTTCTGTAGAATGCTTTGAAAGCTGTTTCTAGCTACGTTTCTTGGGAGATGCCTTCATATAAAAAACAATTAAGTGAATACTTTTTGAAGAGAGTACATTAGATAAAGTAGCTAGTGTACACTAAGTTACTATTTCATTAAACATTTCATTAAATAAAAGGGTACAATAGAAATAAACATCTAACAGTCATTAAATAATAACATTGTGCACTAGATAAAATAGGCTGGTGCACACTAGCTAGTGTAACTTATTGTACATTAGCCAAATGGCTTAAGCGACGGGACAAGGCCTTATGTTCACCATGCTGAGAACATTAGTCAAAGTATCTAGTGTACCCAAGTTAATCTGTCCTATTTTATAAATTTGCTATTGTACATTAGATGAAGTAGCTAGTGTACACTAAGTTATTATTTCATTAAACATTTCATTAAATAAAAGGGTACACTAAATAATAGCGTGTGCACTAGATAAAATAGCTAGTGTACACTAGCTATTGTACACTAGCTAGTGCACACTAAATAAAAGGGTACACTAAATAATAGCTGTGTGCACTAGATAAAATAGCTAGTGCACACTAGCTATTGTACACTAGCTAGTGCACACTAGCTAGTGTACACTAGCCAAATGGCTTAGGTAGCGGGACAAGGCCTTGTGTTCACCATGCGAGAACATTAGACAAAGTAGCTAGTGTACCCAGTTTATCTGTCCTATTTTATAAATTTGCTATTGTACATTAGATAAAGTAGCTGAGTGTACACTAAGTTACAATTTCATTAAATAAAAGGGTACAATAGAAATAATCATCTAACAGTCATTTTATAATAGCGTGTGCACTAGATAAAATAGCTAGTGCATACTAGCCAAATTGCTTAGGCCTTGGCGATACCTTGTGTTCACCATGCGAGTACATTAGATAAAGTGGATACATTTTTATTTTTAACAAATGTTTCTATTTTGTCCCTTTTACATCCATATTGACCTACACGATAATATTTGTTTGACGGTGTATTTATATACGCTAGCTAGTTAGGTAGTGAGTGAAATGCAATTGGATACACTAGCTAGTTTAGCTTACGTACCCAATAAATCATTTAAATAATAGCGTGTACATTAGATAAACTAGCTAGTGCACACTAGGTATTTATCTAGTGTTCGCTAGCCAATTAAGATGCTACTTTACCTAAGTTTATTGAGTGTTTTAAAGTTGTATACACTAGATTTGTGTTGCTACGTAACTTAGTGTACGTAATTGCATTGTTTGTTTGTATTACCTGTATCTTATTATGTTTTTTTTTTTGTTTTGTTTTTGTTTTACTTTGTAGGTGTTGGAAGTAATCATTCTAACTTTCCAAGTGTGAATCGTGTGGGATCATACTCGGATGATAGTGATGATGCTTGTTCAAAGCTAATTATTACACCTAATTTCAGGGAAATGGTTACCTAATTGTGATGATGCTCACAAGCCACATCTTGGTCGGTGGTTTGCAAGTTATGAGAATGCCTATGATTTTTATGAAGCATATGCTCGGATGTGCGGGTTTGTTGTTCGTCGTGGTACTAGTAAGAGTGGAAAGGGAGGAGGAGAAAAAATATTGAAGTACTACTTATGTCACGAGACAAGGGTTTGTCAATAATCAAATAGAAAAAAGTGATTCTAATGAAGGTGATAGCGGTAGACGGCATCGGAAGAAAATGTTTTCAAGATGTGGGCACATGCTACGCTATGATTGCATTGAAGCGTGTGGGTAAGAATGAGAAGGAGGGAGTAGTTGTGTATAATTTTGTTGAGGCACACAATCACAAATTAGTTGGTGCGGGAGGCGAGGCAATTCTTGAAATCCGGTAGGGAAATGTCAATTGTGCATAAGACTTTTGCCTTTGACGCATCAAAGGTGAAGATAGGTCCATCTCGAAGCTTATGGCTTGATGAAAGAGATTGTTGGGGGTTATGAAAATGTTGGTGCCACCGTCACGGATTTTAGGAAGCTGGAATAGGGATTTGAAAGAAGGCATTGGGAAGAAAGATGCCCAGATTATCTTTGGACAAGTTTAAGGCAAAGAAGGAAGAAATTGGGGCTTTTTATTACGAATATGACAGCGATTCATCGGGTCACTTGACCAAGCTGTTTTGGGGTGATCCAATAGGCCGCGAAATTATGAAGTATTTGGTGATGTTATATCATTTGATGCTACGTTTGGTACAAATAAGTAAGTGATATTCAATGTTTTAGATTATGCATCAATCATCATATATTTGCTATTCTTGAGTGATTTTCTTTATATTTCTAATCATTAGGTACAATATGGTTTATGTACCATTACGTGGCATTGATAACCACAGGAAATGTGTAACATTTGCGGCGGGACTTCTATCAAAGGAAGATATTCCTCATTACACATGGGTTTTCCAGTCCTTTCTACGGCTATGGGTCGTGAACCACTCTGTTTAATCACGAGACCAATGTCCTGCCATGAAACGAGCAATACCTGCTTGTTTTCGATGCTTGCAAGGCATCGTTGGTGCATGTGGCATATCATGAACAAACTACCAACAAAGGTGCATTTTATTAAAAATCTTGAAAATTTTGTTTGACCTTTGTTCTCCTGGATCTGATAGCTACTTTATCTATTTGTAACTCAGTGTACACTAGCTATTGTAACTTAGTGTACACTAGCTAGTTATCTTAGTGAACACTAGCTGTGTTACTAGTGTAACCTAGTGTACACTAGCTAGTTATCTTAGTGAACACTAGCTGTGTTGCTAGTATAACCTAGTGTACACTAGCTAGCGTACACTAGCTATGTGTATCAGCATTGGCTAATGTAAACTAGCTAGTTTCACTTAGTGTACACTCGATTGTTATCTAGTTTACACTAGCCAAATGCCTTAGGCAGCAGGACAAGGTATTGGGCCAAGCACTTGTGTACGCTATTTGTTGTAACTTAATGTACACTAGCTAGTGATCTAGTGTACAATAGCTAGTTTTCTTAGTGTACACTAGCTGTGTACACTAAGAACACAATTCATTGTTATTAGGTACACTAGTTAGTTTATCTAATGCATTCAATATACTTATTACAATATTGACTTGCATTCTTATTGATTGTTATCATGTTTATCATTTGTGAAGGTTGGTCCACATTTGTGCAAGGAGTTGGATTTTATGTCCAAGATAAAAGAATATGTTTGGAATGAAAATATAGATGCATCAGAATTTGAAGAGGGCTGGAAATCTGTTATGGAAGAATATGATTTAAACAATAATGAGTGGTTAAGAAGTATGTTTGAGAACAGGAGTTATTGGATTCCTGCATATTTCAGGGATGATCCTTTGTTAGGTATACTGCGTACAACTTCATGGTCAGAGAGTGCAAATGCATTTTTTGGCAAGTATAGCATGGAGAAGGACACGTTGACAGAGTTTTACGTCCGTTTTGAGACGGCAATGGAGAAGCAGCGTAACACCAACAAAAGATTAAATTATGAGTGTTTGACACAATTGCCAAAAGCAGAGACTCCTCTGTTGATTGAGAAAGATCTTTGCGGAGATTTACACGCGCGATATATTTTATTTGATTCAAGATGAAATTAAGGAAAGTTGTTATAATGTGGGGATGAAGTCTATGACCTCCGTTGACGATTCTTATAAGATTTTGATTTTGACAGATAGTAAATTGAAAGGAAAAGAATTTGAGGTATGTGATTTTTTTACCAAGTGTTGTTTCAAATAGCATTTGCGGTTTGTTTATAGTACATGCGAGACTTATTAGTTCTTGAATATTTATGCGGGTGAAGCACATGATAGGAACTAACCACATAGATTGTTCATGCAAGCTTTTTGAGAGAGTTGGGATTTTGTGCGGGCATGCTTTTGCCTTAAAAGCTGGATAATGTAAACAAGATTCCTAGAGATCATGTACTTAATCGCTGGATGAAGAATCTTTGAGCGTCGAGCATCATTAGTGACGATGGGCATTTGGTGTATCAGAGGACTGTGCAAAAATGGGTGCATTTGGTGACAAGTTGAATGATATTTGGTTAAATTTCAACGCAATCATGGGATTAGCAGGTAAGGACATCAATGATATGGACCATGTTGAAAAGGTTTTGAAGGATTTGAAACATGAGTTACGTGATCGGAGAGGAACAAATGTTGTTCCAAAGAATAAGGCTGTTATTGAGAGTTTAATTGGTGCAGTGATTCCAGATGATATCACAGTCAAGCCTCCCAATGAAGCTCGTAACAAAGGGTGTGGGAGGAAGAGGATTATGAGTGCCCCGGAGAAGTCAATCATCGAAAAACAAAGAACTAAGAGATTATGCGGGTATTGTAACAAAATGGGTACTCATGACAAGCGTAATTGTCCAGAAAAGGATAAGAATTTTGATAATAATGTTGATAATAATGATGATGATGATAGTGAATAATTTGGTTATAATTTTTGTTATTGGATAATGATTTTTATGTCTTTTTTTCATTTAATTATAGATATTATATTCATTATTGAATATAAGAAAAAAGGTTTACTGTTAATATTTGGTTGACAGTGTATTTATATACACTAGCTAGTTAGGGAGTGTGTGAAATGCAATTGGATACACTAGCTAGTTTAGCTTCTGTACCCAATAAATCATTTAAATAATAACTGTGTACATTAGATAAAATAGCTAGTGCACACTAGCTAGTGTAACTTAGTATACACTATCCAAATGGCTTAGGCGGCGGGACGAGGCCTTGGCCATTACCTCGTGTACACTTGCTTGTTATCTATTGTTAACTTGATGTGTTGTTAGTGTCAAGGCCAAGGCATTGGCCTTGGCTATGCCAAGGCATCGGCCGTGGCATTAGCTATGCCAAGGCATCAACCTTCGCTAAGTACACTAGCTATATATATAGTGTACACTAGATATGTACATAATGTACACTAGTTATTTAGTTGGATCATGTCATTGTTTAGTTTACAATAGCATTTCTAACTTAGTGTACACTAGCTATTTGTAACTTAGTGTAAACTAACTGTGTGTAGATATATAGAGCACACTAGATATTTATCTAGTGTAACTTAGTGTACACTAGTTATACTAATACTTTATTTAATTTAGTTGTTGAAAACCTTTTATTGAAGTCTGTGTTTCTTTTTTTTGTTGAAAACATTTAATTTGGTTCTCATTTGAGCAGCATCGTATGTGGGGTCATACTCTAATAATAACAGTCAACGTTCCATAAAATTTGGCAAAGAAGGTGACGCTTAAACCAACACACCGCTCATAGCGTTGTCCTTCACACTCAAACACCAAAAACACACTAGGGCTTCAACAGAAAAATCCCTAGGGCTCCGACGAAATCAAAATCAACTGCGATGACAGAAACAAGACGCTCTAGTAGACTACCATTAGAAGCAATGCAAAAAAAAAGAAAACAAAGAGAAGCTGTATTAGATTCTAGGAATCTACTTGTTTGCGAACACTATCTTGAATACGAATTTGGCAAAGAGGATGCATTTGGTCCATCTTCTTCAATATCAAAGAAACTCCAACTCAAGGTACTTCTAGGAATTTCTAGCTTCTATGTAAAACTTGAGTACACTATATAATTGTACAGTGTAGAAGGGTGCATTTTCTTAAAAATCTTGAAAATTTTCTTAAAAATCTTGAAAATTTTGTTTGACAACTTTGTTCTCACTGGATACAATAGCTACTTTATCTATTTGTAACTTCGGTGTACACTAGCTATTGTAACTTAGTGTACACTAGCTAGTTATCTTAGTGAACACTAATTTGTGTTGCTAGTGTAACCTATTGGCATATTAGTGTCTGCTATTAGTGTATCAAGGCATTTTAGCTAATGTAAAGTAGCTAATTAGATAAAGTAGCTATTGTACACTATCTAACTAGAAAAGTATACACTTCCAAGGCAAAGTCCAAAAACAAGGCCTTGGCATGTCTAAGGTCATGGACAAGGCAAATTATACAGTGTTCAAAAATTCACTTATTACTAGTATCTATAGCAAATGTAAACAAGTTTGAATTTCAAGTTGCTTTGTAAAACTTGTGTACACTATCTAATTATACAGTTTATTCTTTCTTGATCCATAAGCCTTGCAATAAGAAGGAATCTCCTGACAAGAAAGAGAGGAAATCAAGAAAAACCGTTTCAAAATATGACTACCAAAAATCAAGCTATATATATAGTGTACACTAACTATATATATAGTGCACACTAGCTACTTTATCTATTGTACACTAGCTAGTGCACACTAGCTAGATGTCTTTGAACTTGGCTTGTATCCGATAAAATGTGTTGGCCTTGGCCTTGTCATAGAGATTTTAGATGTCAAAGGATAGATAACCAAAAGAATATCAACGTAACTACCAAAATTTTATTTACACCCTCTAGTATCCAACATAACAAGATTCTAAAAGTAACATAAAATACAACATTGGAGAAAACTCTGTGTGTGTGTAAGCATTGCAAAGATGTATCTCTTTCAAATATAAAAAGAACTCTAATTTTTTTTTAGGATTTTTGTTTTTCTTCGCACGATCACAATGTGTTTCTTGAATTAACAACTCTTTCTCTATTTTCATTGGTTTGATATGTAAGCATTGCAAAGAGGTATCTCTTTCTTAACTTCGAAGTTGCTTGTTTTGTTCGGCTGGTAGAAAGGAAAATAGGAAAAAGATTAGAAGAAGTTGTTTGTTTTCTTGATTAAATAAATCTTTAAAGCAAAAATTTCTTACCCCTTCCTTTTTAAAACCGGCATTCCGGTTTTGAGTCCACCACCTTTGTATGTCTCAAGGTGTCTCATTACGAATATTGCACGATCAACATGATTTCTTTTTGTCCTCCACAACATTTCTAGTCGGCGAACATTAAATGACGGAATTGCGTTTGCTTTTAGCTGGTTATGGGGTCTTAAATACTTACTAAAATGGTTTTACGCACAAAATAAAAATAAACATTAAGCTAATAGCAAAGTCGGGGTGCTTAGATTTGTGTAGGATAGGCAAATAAGTATTAAGAATTTAAAAATATGCATACCGGTTGTGTTAGAGGGCCCGAATACTTGTCGAGTCCCCTAAGATCTGTTGTCAAGGATATCGAAAGAATTTGTCTTGAAATCAAAGACAACAACATAGAAGTGTGCATATGCAAGGATTGTAAACATTACGACATATTTATATAAACAAATATAATAAGCAAATGTGAAATTTCGAAATAACAAACACACTTATAAATATGTAGCTGCGTTGGTTTTATTACCAAATCATAGTCATTGATTGTTTTTGTTGGGTTATTCTTCATCAACGTATCCATCTCGAAAGCAAAATCTTCATACTTACCCTCAGGCCTGGTGGAATTATACATCTGTGATATGACATATACATAACAAATGAGTTATAGTGATATTGTAGTATACGTGAATGAATGTCACTAAGGTGATTTAGTTAAGCATATTACCATTACTTGCGGCCCACAGAAGAGACGCAGAGGGCTTTCAGGTGCCTTATACTTTTCAAAGTCGTTTAGGACATCACACCAAATACTTAACAATGAACATTCAACCTCTTTATCAGGAAGCATGGTCTGGAAACTTTCAAAAATACCATGCACATCATTTTTGGAACTATAAATGAAAATCCTGTAGAAAATAAGGTAATTAGCTACTGCTCCTTCTACTATGAACTCTAGGTACATTAGATGCACAGCTAGTGTGCACACTACAACCTCATGTTCTTGAAGGACGAGGTTGCTTGAACTAAATAAATAGCTAGTGTACCCTAGCTATGTGTATTAGCCTTGGCTAAGTCTGATAGCTAGTGTAACTTCGTGTACATTTGCTAGTGCCAGAGGCCGGGGCATCGGCTTTGGCTACGCGAGGCTTTGCCATGGCCTTGGCTTTGCCAAGGCCTCATCCTTGGTTAAGTAGCCAGTGTACACTAGATGTGTTACTAGTGTGCACTAGCCAGTTAACTAGTGTGCACTAGTTAGGTAGTGTGTGCACTAGCTATATATATAGTGTACACTAACTATATATATAGTGCACACTAGCTACTTTATCTATTGTACACTAGCTAGTTATCTAGTGTGCGCTTATTAGCTTATGAATAGTAAAGTTAATTTCTTTGGTGTGACTAACTTTATTATTACTATGATACTTACATATCATCGTCGAGGTTGACCATCTTCAATCCACTTGAAGATCATGTTTTCATCAGTAGTTGGTCTTTCAAAAATATCAACTATTCTTTGTTTGAAAGGAGACTTCAAAAAAAACGATGGCTCTGAGACGCGTTTATCTTTATTTGGCCGTTCATTTTGTTGAGGTTGATTCTCTTGGCTCTGTGTTGAATCTTGAGTTGACAACATCAAATCGAAAGAAGGGGAAGTTACACCCCTTATCTTACGCTTGGGGTTTCATTGTTGCTTCGTCAAGTACCTCTTCATTTTCTTGGTAGTGTGGGTCGGCGGCCATCTTTGCGATTGAAACCACATCAATTTCATCAATTGCATCGTCTGTTGAGATGCTTTTCTTCTCATTTGAAAGTTTGTCTTGAATGTAATTTTCAATACCAATGTCAATATCTCTGCAATCTTGGCTATTTAATTCCAAACTGTCAAAGTACGGTGTCTGTTGAGGCTCGGCGTCAATTGATGCTCCTTTTGTTGGAGATTTTTCAAAACAAGTCAACAACGAGGGATCTTCTATTGTTGTTTTCAACTGATTTGACAAGTCATCGCACTGTGAGTAAGTGAGGGAGTCATCAATGAAAGGTATTGATTCTGTCTCATTCTGACAGCTTGAGATTATTGGAGAAATTTGGACATTGGTGTTGAGGAGAGGTTGTGGTTGCAGCTCAAAAGATGTATCGAGGAGGTCTGGCTGTGATTGTTGGTTATCTTGTGTTGTGGTGAGTGGAGAATCTAAAGTTGGATCGAGGAGAGGTCGGTGTTGTGTCTGTTGGTCTGAATTTTGTTTCTGGGTTTGGCAAGGTGGTGTGAAAGGAGAGTCAACAGATTGAGCTTGAGCTTGAGATTGAGGAAACTGAGAACTGAAAAGCTGATTTATTTCATTGTTCAGTTTCTCCACACACACTGCCTTTCTGAATCAATTGCAAAACATGTATTGTATGCTTGGGCATAGCGTGACAGTGCCCCTTTCAGATCCTCAGCCGTAGCCAGAAGTTTTAACATTGGATCATTGTCCTGAAACATTTAACAGAATTGCATTTGACATTGGGTACACTAAATAACTTAGTGTTCACTAATTAGCTATGTGTATCACTAAGTTACAATAACTAGCTAGTGTACACTAGCTATGTGTATCAGCATTGGCTAATGCAAACTAGCTAGTTTAACTTAGTGTACACTCGATAGTGTTTGCAGCTAGTGTTCACTAACTGTGAACACTAGCTATGTGTATCAGCATTGGCTAATGTAAACTAAGTTACAATAACTAGCTAAGTTACAATAACTAGCTAGTGTACACTAGCTATGTGTACCAGCATTGGCTAATGTAAACTAGATAGTTTAACTTAGTGTACAACCCAGCTAGTGTTCACTAAGTTACAATAACTAGCTAGTGTACACTAGCTATGTGTATCAGCATTGGCTAATGTAAACTAGCTAGTTTAACTTAGTGTACACTCGATAGTTATCTAGTGTACACTAGCCAAATGCCTTAGGCAGCTAGTGTTCTCTAAGACAACACAGCTAGTGTTCACTAAGTTACAATAACTAGCCAGTGTATCAACATTGACTAAGTAAGCTAGCCAGTTACACTAAATATTTTTATCAAAACAAACAGGAAATATAAAATTTAAGAAAGAAAACAAACTAAGTAAATTATTATAAATACAATTACAAAAAAAAAAAAAAACCAACAACAACAACAGGTTCCTAATTCCCATCATTAACTTATTTCATAGTTCAGAGTCCCCTAATTCCCATCATTGACTTCTGCCATATGCTGCTCTAGTGCCATGTGTTGTTCCTTGGATATTTCTCCATACGAAGAAATAGATCCACGATGAATAGCATGCGCAAAGAGTTGGTCCCAAGTCAATGTTCTTGTTGGAAAGCTAATCTGGGGGCAGAATGGGCATTGCAATTTATTTTCCCCATTATAGAGGGGAAAACGCCCATTTTGGATTGATCGCCTGTGACTTGCAACTTTTTGCTCCAGGGTCCATTCTCTTCTAACCCTAGGCGGAACCCTAGGCGGAACATCCACAATATCATCTACATATTCAACTTCCTCAGGCTGAAACCCTATATCAGAATCAGAACTTTCGTCCTGCTGAGCTTGGTTGTTGTTGTTATTATTCATTTTGAGAAATTTGATTTTTTTTTTGTTGTGATGGTAGGAGTGGTGGTGTATGGTATTTATGTAGGCTGAGTACTATGAATTCAATGCATTTAATGCAGTCAAAAAGTTGAATTCAATTCAGTCAAAAAAGTTGAATTCAATGAATTCAATGCATTTAATGCATTTAATGCATTCAATCAATTCAGTCAAATGGCTTGGGCAGTAGGACAAGCCCTTGTGTACACTAGTTGTTGTTTAGCTAATGTACCTAATAAGTTATTTCTAATAATAATTAGGCACAGATATCTTTCTTTGTCCTATTCAAAAAGGCATTTTTGTCTAGTGTACACTAGCTAGTTATCTTAGTGTACAATAGCTAGTTATCTTAGTGTACAATAGCTATTTTGCTAGTGTAACTTTGTGTACACATAAAGAGTGTACACTAGCTATGTGTATCAGCCTTGGCTAGTGTACACTAGCTAGTTATCTGGTGTACACTAGCTAGTTATCTAGTGTTCACTATCCAAATGGCTTAGGCAGTAGGACAAGCCCTTGTGTACACTAGTTGTTGTTTAGCTAATGTACCTAATAAGTTATTTCTAATAATAATTAGGCACACATATAACGTATATTAGCCAGATGGTTTAGGGAGGACAATTGATTCTAAGTTTTACCTCTTCTTCTTGTTGGTATTGTTCAGCTTGTCATTTGTGATGCTGTTGTTGTTCTTCTTCTTCTTCTTTTTCTTCTTCTTCTTCTTCTTCTTCTTCTTCTTCTTCTTCTTCTTCTTCTTCTTCTTCTTCTTCTTCTTGGATGGCAATTAAACGTGTTGTCCCCATCCCAATCAAGTTGTTCTCCATTTCAAATAATTCCCTTTCCTCCATCGTTTCTGTTGTCCAAGCTTTAAAAGCAGGGGAACATTTGAGAACAGCTACAGACCCCACTTGTTCCACACGATCAAGGTAAAGGAACTGTAAAGCAAACAATGCACATATGTTAAAATCAATAGAAGCATTTATATTGTTCTCTAGATTTAGTATCAAATGGATTGTGAACTTACTACTAAAAATGCCAACGATCCAGTGAAGAAGGCATCTTCTTTCCACTCTGACCTTGCCCTCTTCAGTTCTTTAATGAGATATGCACACCAATTATATTGTGCACACTCATTAAAATTGATATTTGACCTCAACAAATCCTGCCTCACAAAGCTTGTCGTTTGAGGAGCTATTAAAACATTCGTCATGAGGATGACGAAATTCATCGTGAAAAAATCATCCACCTCTGTGTTGTTGTTGATTTTTTGCGTGATGATTGTGGGGCTGACTTTCCATGGAAATTCAACTTCTTTATCGTTGTCAAACTGGGATCTCCAATTTTTCTCCCTATTGTGGGGTGACTTTCATCATTTCCTTTCTTCTTCATTTTAGTGGGAATAACGATTTCCTATCACCCCTTGGCAAACCAAGTATCCATTGCACCTCTTCTTGATCACGGGGAGCTCATCTCCATTTTCTAATGATACTATGTTATCATTTGCATTGTAGTTGTTGATAACATAGTATCCTATCGTGTGCTAGATTGGTAAACTTGAAATGAGAAAGCTCTTCAAATGCGTTAAGCTTTAACCAATCTATTTGGTGAATTTAACTTGGACAGTGCTTCAAAGAGCCTTCTCGGGCTGCCTCTAATTTTTGACTTTTTATAGTCATATTGGGAATGGGTTGCCCTTGATTTCCTCTGCGATGTTTTACGGAGAATCTTGTGAAAGTTTGTTTCTTGCTACGTTTCTTGGGAGATGCTGCATATAAAAAACAACTAAGTGAATACTTTTTGAAGAGAGTACATTAGATATAGTAGCTGAGTGTACACTAAGTTACTAATTCATTAAACATTTCATTAAATAAAGGGGGTACAATAGAAATCAACATCTAAAAGTCATTAAATAATAGCTAGTGTACATTAGATAAAGTAGCTAGTGTACACTAGCCATTTTATAAATTTGTTATTGTACATTAGATAAAGTAGCTAGTGTACACTAAGTTACTAATTCATTAAACATTTCATTAAATAAAGGGGTACAATAGAAATCAACATCTAACAATCATTAAATAATAACAGTGTACATTAGATAAAGTAGCTAGCGTACACTAGCCAAATGGCTTAGGCAGCAGGACAAGGCCTTGGGCAATACCTTGTGTTCATCATGCTGAGTAAATTAGACAAAGTAGCTAGTGTACCCAAGTTAATGTCCTATTTTATTTTATAAATTTGCTATTGTACATTAGATATAGTAGCTAGTGTACACTAAGTTACTAATTCATTAAACATTTCATTAAATAAAGGGGTACATTAGATAAAATAATAACTGTGTACATTAAATAAAATAGCTAGTGTACATTAGATAAAGTAGCTAGTGTACACTAAGTTACTAATTCATTAAACATTTCATTAAATAAAGGGGTACAATAGAAATCAACATCTAACAGTCATTAAATAATAACAGTGTACATTAGATAAAGTAGCTAGTGTACACTAGCCAAATGGCTTAGGCAGCAGGACAAGGCCTTGGGCAATACCTTGTGTTCATCATGCTGAGTAAATTAGACAAAGTAGCTAGTGTACCCAAGTTAATCTGTCCTATTTTATTTTATAAATTTGCTATTGTACATTAGATATAGTAGCTAGTGTACATTAGATAAAGTAGCTAGTGTACATTAGATAAAATAATAACTGTGTACATTAAATAAAATAGCTAGTGTACATTAGATAAAGTAGCTAGTGTACACTAAGTTACTAATTCATTAAACATTTCATTATATAAAGGGGTACAATAGAAATCAACATCTAACAGCCATTAAATAATAACAGTGTACATTAGATAAAGTAGCTAGTGTACACTAGCCAAATGGCTTAGGCAGCAGGACAAGGCCTTGGCCAATACCTTGTGTTCACCTTGCTGAGTAAATTAGACAAAGTAGCTAGTGTACCCAAGTTAATCTGTCCTATTTTATTTTATAAATTTGCTATTGTACATTAGATATAGTAGCTAGTGTACACTAAGTTACTAATTCATTAAACATTTCATTAAATAAAGGGGTACATTAGATAAAATAATAACTGTGTACATTAAATAAAATAGCTAGTGTACATTAGATAAAGTAGCTAGTGTACACTAAGTTACTAATTCATTAAACATTTCATTATATAAAGGGGTACAATAGAAATCAACATCTAACAGCCATTAAATAATAACTGTGTACATTAGATAAAGTAGCTAGTGTACACTAAGTTACTAATTCATTAAACATTTCATTAAATAAAGGGGTACATTAGATAAAATAATAACTGTGTACATTAAATAAAATAGCTAGTGTACATTAGATAAAGTAGCTAGTGTACACTAAGTTACTAATTCATTAAACATTTCATTATATAAAGGGGTACAATAGAAATCAACATCTAACAGCCATTAAATAATAACTGTGTACATTAGATAAAGTAGCTAGTGCACACTAGCCAAATGGCTTAGGCAGCAGGACAAGGCCTTGGCCAATACCTTGTGTTCACCTTGCTGAGTACATTAGATAAAGTGGATATAAAAAATAATGAGTGTAAATGTACTCTATGGTTAATACCTCAGGTTGGAGATTTTTTGCAGTATGGTCACTTTTCTTTCGTTTGACACCAGCTTTCTTCTTTGAAGCTTTCAGATTTTTGATGGTTGAGTGAATTTTCTTCTTCAGTTGTCTTAACGTAGCATCTTCTGGCATTGATTCTATCAAACATTCTCCTGATTAAACACAAATAAGAGTTAGTAGGAGTCATTATAACAACAGGTACACTAGCTACACTAGCTAAATAGCTAGTGTTTAGAGCTATTATAAAACATACATTAGGGTGGCAGCCAATTTATGCAATTCAACCAAAGGAGTTACCTATTCTTATCGGTGTTGCTGATGGAACGATTGATCTTTCTAAATTTACCACTGATTCAACACTCTTTCTTTTGTTGTTCCCATTTCTTCTGCTTGTGTTTCTGATGAAAGTTAATATAAAACACAAAAGAGTTGAAAATAAAATGAGAACCAAATTATGTAAACTAGCTACTTGTCTTAGTGAACACTAGCTGTGTTGTCTTAGTGAACACTAGCTATGTATAAGATCAAAAGGAAACAAAATAGTCATTCACACAAATTAGGTACAAATATATGACAATTTAATAGCTATTGTAACTTAGTGTACACTAGCTATGTGTATCAGTATTGGCCAAATGCCTTAGGCAGCAGGACAAAATATTGGGCCAAGCCCTTGTGTACACTAGCTGTTGTAACATAGTGTACACTAGCTAGTTATCTAGTGTACAATAGCTATTTTTCTTAGTGTACACTAGCTGTTACAATAGCTAGTGTGCACAATTCAAAAATATCTGGTGTGCATTATTCTATTGGGTACACTAGCTAGGTTATCTAGTGACGAAGGAAGCTTTTCTTGTTAATGTGCTAGAGAGCAGAGGGGCTAGGTACTTTGAGAAAACACATGTCTTATTAATATTTTGGAACTACTTCTACCAATTACAAGCACTTTGAGAAGCACAAAGAAATGGGCATTGAAGAAGATAATATAAGGAAGTACACTAACCCTGTACATTGAGCTCCGTCAATTGTGTTTTCATTATTTGAGGATGCCATTGAAGATGATATTTCTAGAAATGGCGGTCGGAAATTGATTGATTTTCGCGGAAATTGAGAGATTGTGTAGACGGAGAGATAAATAATCTTGTTAACCGTCGTCGTAGAAGGAAATTTTGGCGGAGAAATCTAGGGTTTTCACGTCGTCGTATACGGGAGAAGGAAGAAATTGAGTGTGTGTTTTGTGGTGTTTGTGTGTGCAACGGTTGAGAAGAATGATATTTATATGTTCGTAAAAAGATTTTACTATTTTGCCCTTTCTGTTTTCAATAATTTCAAAAATGCCACCGGTTGTCCAAAACCTACATTTAATCTGAAGCATTGATTTTGCTTTAATCCAAAGGCTGAAAATGGTTCTTATGGTTCTCACAAAATTTAGTTCTCATTATAATAAGACCCTATATATATATATATATATATATATATATATATATATATATATATATATATATATATATATATATATATATATATAATATATATATATATTATATATATATATATAATATAATATAATATAACATATAAATTATATATATAAATATATACTCCCTCCGTCCCACCTTAGTGTAGACTAAGGTGGTGGGCACAATAACTAAGGAATATTATTTAGATAATAAAAATGTGTGGTAGAAAATGAAGAGAGAGAATGAGTGGATTGAATAGTAGGTTGATTGAATAAATTGTATGGTGAAAAATGAAGAGAGAGAATGAGTGGGTGGGGTAGGGAAAATAAAAAATAATAAAAAACTTTCTAATTTTGGCGGTCTACACTAAGGTGGGACGGACGAAAAAGGAAAGAAGTCTACACTAAGGTGGGACGGAGGAGTATATATATATAAATATATATAATATATATATATATATAATACACACATTTCAGAAAACGAATTCAGATGGAAAATCAAACAGCTTGCCTAATTCAGAATTCAGTCTTCAGACGCTGCCTCTTAACACTTAATCAGATTTCAGAGGTGAAATCAGATTTCAGCACTTAACGCTTAAAAAAAACAAAAGCCACCTTAGAATAAAAGTGTAATATCATTTGAGACGGATGAAATATAACCGTTCATTATCATATATACATAGATATATACTTGGTAAATAATAATACTGATTATGATTTTAAAATTGTTAAAAACGCGAGAAAAGCTGTTTTCGTAAGGCAGTCCACTTACTGACTTGAAGCTTTGCCTTTTAAAAGTGATTCTTAGAAGTTGTTATTTGTGTTATTTTTACAATAATAACCTCTATCTCTTTTATACATTTATTATATCGAGATACATATCATAAAGGTTATTTTTGATATTTATCTTTAATAATCAGTTTTGAACATATACTATTCAAACATACTTATAAATTTTAGTATTTATTACAAATAATCGATTTTTCTAAAATCACTTTTAAAAAATCACTTTCAGAAAATCAGAAGCAATGCCAAACCCACCCTAAGTCTAATGGCTTCTTAAGCTGAATATGGCCAAAAAGTTTTATTTCAAGCGACATTTGATATCTCTTTTCATACGAGATGAGATGTTAGAAGTTTAAAGTCTATCCAATGCGATTTTTAGTATTTTCAAGTATCACTTTTATAATAGATTAAGTTATTTATTAATAAAAACAATATTCTTAAGCCAAATGAAAATAATTTGTTAGTCTAAAAACTAAAAATTTCAAGATCAATTCCCAAAATTTAAAGTGATTAGTCAACTAGAATAAAGAGGAAAGTTATATAAATTAATAAATAATATATATATATACTTCCTCCGTCCCAGCCTAAAAGGCACAAAATGGAGAGGGCACGCAAAATAAGAAAATGTGATGTAGGAAAGAGAAAAAGTTTAAATGTTGTGAGTATAAAAAATTAAATAGGAGAGAGAATGAGTGGGAGGTGATGTAAGAAAGAGAATGTTGTGAGTGTAAAAGTAAAGTAGGAGAGAGAATGAGTGGAGAGAATAGTGATTTAAGGTTTCCTTTTTGGAAAAGTGCCTTTTTAAATGTGACGCCCAAAAAGAAAATTTGTGGCTTTTAGGTTGGGACGGAGGGAGTATATACTATATATATATATATATATATATATATATATATATATATATATATATATATATATATATATATATATATATATATATATATATATATATATATATATATATATATATATATATATAATCACACAAAAAGTTTTAAAATTGATGTTAAAGTTACATCAATTTGACTTAAAAGTCTATACGTGAGACGGATGGAATATTTTTAAAAGTTAGTGCAATTTATTATTTTAAAAAAATAAAAATAAAATTAGTCAATGTGGACCAATGCACACGAATCCAATGCAGAACCTAAACTTTATTTTATCGGATCTTTCACTTCAAAGTGTTGCTGTTCTATTAGTCAATGTATTATTAATCTTGAAAATTGTAAAGGGGAAAGATGGAAAAGGAAAAGCAAATCAAAAAAAAGAAAGGAATCAACTTTTTTTGATCAACTTTATTTCCGCCCCATTACAACTTTCTCAATTAGTACAATAATTAAAAAAAGTGTAGTGTAGTATGTGTTGCGATTATGAAAAATAAGGTAGGAGAAAGTGGTGGAGAAAATAATAATTAAATTATTATTGTAAGTATAATATGTGAATTCCATTAATATAAAAGTAGTAAAACATTTTTATTTTAGAAAATTTGTAATTTGTAATATTTAATAAAAAATGTGTAATTTGTAATGAAACGGGCAGAGCAGCTTTAAACTTAGAGCCAATTTCTTTAAGCTACCTTAGCCTAACATTAACGCTTTAACTTTAAAAAGAAATAAATTTTAATAGTTAGCTCATAGAACTAAAATACCACAGGCTGTCTAGTGCCTATCACGAGTGCGGTCTTATGGAAAAACACTTTATTTTTTATTTTTAAGGTTAGAAAAAAATGCGTTTTTGAATCAGGTTAAAAAGAATTGGGGATATTTTTATAAATAATTGACATTTTATAGAAGATGCAGTGATATTTTTAGTGATATTTTTATAAATAACTGAAATTTCGAATGCACCGCCAGTAACGATTTCAAAGAATGATAGCACATCTTCTTGACACTAAAAAATAATACTGATGACATTAAAACTGGTATAGATAATATTAGTAGTAAGGAGTGACAGTGTTAGTAACAAAGAGTACATGCGCATTAGCACTCAAGAACACTAAATACTGACATTAAGGCTCCGTTTGTTTGGCGTAAAATGTTTTTCGAAAAACGTTTTTTCCATTTTATAGTGCTTTGTAAGCATCGGAAAATTGAGAAAATATTTTCCAAAAAATGTTTTCCCCCCTTTTCTCTGTAAAATGACTTACGGATTGTTCCTAATTAAAAATTTTTCCGAAAAATGGTAACACTCTCACACCTAACATTTTCCGAAAAATGACTTACGGATTATCCTATATTTATTTTTTATTTTATTTAAATTTTTTATTGACTAGGAAATAATATTTTAGACTTTGTTTATTAGTGATTTTTTTTACAAAAATGTATATAAAAAAGATAGAAAAAAACTAAACAAATGAAAGTATATAAAAGAAAAGAGAGACGGACTATCCTATATTTATTTTTTATTTTATTTAAAATTTTTATTGACTAGAAAATAATATTTTAGACTTTGTTTATTAGTGATTTTTTTTTTTACAAAAATGTATATAAAAAGCCAAAAACTTATAAAAAAACGCGTTTTTTGTTATGCTTAACAAAAAACGTGTTTTTACCCGCTCCCGCTCTCACTCTCGCTCTCACTCTGTCTCTCTTTCTCTCTCTAGCCGGGGACTCTCTCTCTCTATCCGCTAAACACATTCCGTTGAACTCTCTCCTCCAAAACCAGGTATCTCTCCGGCGACCAAGTCCCTGAATCCTCGCCAGGCGACCCGCCTCCCTGTCAATCCTCCTCACCTTTCTCTCTATCTCCCAAACTCCAACAACAATCGCCTTCTTCCCATTTCAATTACCCAAGTTCGCAACCCAAATTCCTCACGAATCCTCCATCACCACCGCTTCCTCAATCGCCATCTCCCTCTCTATAAACCAACACCGGCGACCTCTTCCCTGTGCTAAACGCGTTCGCCCGTGACCTTCAACACCGGCGTCCCAATTTCCTCAATCACCACCACCGCCCTCCATCAATTGCCGTCCCAATTTCCTCAATCAATTGCGTTTAGTGAGAGAATTTGATTTGCCTTGTTATTTACTTGCCAGTGTTAGGGATTTTATGTGCCAGTATTAGTGTAAATTAATGCCAGTTTATGAGTATTTGAGTACCAGTTTGAGAATTTGATGCATTGGTGGACTGGGTAATTAGATGCCAGTGTATGTGTTTTGGAGTGCCAGTTAGTATATAATAGAGTGCCAGTAAGTGTGTAACTGAGTGTCAATGTATTTTTTGAATGCCAGTTCTTGTAATTTTGAATGCCAGTCCATGTTTTTTTGAATGCCAATTCATGTTTTTTTCAATATCAGAAAAATAATTATCAATGTTTTTTAGTGCCAGTATATGCATTTTTGAGTGCCAGTAAATGTGTTTAAAAATGCCAGTCCATGTATTTTTGAATGCCAGTGCTTGTATTTTTGAGAGCCAGCAAAAATATTAGTGTAACAAAGTGACAGTGTTAGTGTAACAGAGTGCCAGTGTGAAGAGTGTCAGTTCATGTATTTAAAAGTGCCCGTGTAAAAAGTGCCAGTTTCAGTTTAACAAAGTGCCAGTACCAGTTTACACTGACACTTTGTTAAACTGGTACTGACACTTTTTTCGCTGGCACTTTGTTACATATGCACTGGCACTTTGTCACACTGGCAGTTTGTTAAACAGGCACTGGCATAAACGGGGGAACCATTAATTACGAAAATACCACCGTTTATTTTGAACATGGTTGCCAGTAATTACAAAATTGTCACCGTTTATTTTGAAAACACGTTTTTCCTTATCTTAAGAAAAAACTAGTTTTTTATAAGACCAACTCATATAAAAAAAATAGAAAAAAACTAAACAAATGAAAGTATATAAAAGAAAAGAGGGACGGACTATCCTTTATTTATTTTTATTAATTTTTTATTGACTAGAAAATAATATTTTAGATTTTTTTTACTCCCTACGTCCTAAAGTAAGATTTTTAGTTTTTTTTGTTGTTTGTCAGTTTGAGCAATATGGTAAATATTTTAAGGATTGATGTTAAGTAAAAGCATTATTAATATTTTCTAAAGGTTAAATTATTATTATTATTATTATTAAATATTTTTCTCTTAATTATTACTATTATGTAATATTCAATTATCAATAATATTAGTAAACATTTCTTTACATATATGGTAATGATTTAGGATATGCATGGAGTTTAGGATATGTAATACTCCCTCCGTCCCAATAAGTGCTTCACCCTTTTGGGTGGACACGCAAATTATGGAAATGAGAGGGAAAAAAATGTTGTGAGTGTAATTTGAAAATAGGAGAGAGAATTAGTGGAGGGAATAATAAATTATAATGGTGTTGTGAGTATTAAAATAATGTAGGAGCGAGAATGAGTGGAGAAAATAGTAAAGATTCTTTGCCAAAAAAGGAAAGGTGAAGCTTCTAACGGGACGCCCTTTTGAGTAATTAGTGAAGCTTTTATTGGGACGGAGGGAGTATATGGTTTAGAGTATAAGATATAAGATAAATGGTTTAGGATATAAGGTATATGATAAATGGTTTATGATATACTCCCTCCGTCCGCCTAGTAAGTTCACACTTACTGTTTACACGTTAATTAAGGAGGGAGTATTATATTGAAAGTGTTGTGAGTGTGAAAATAAAATATGAGAGAGAATGAGTGGAGGGAATAGTAAATTATAATGGTTTGTGAGTATTAAAATAATGTAGGAGAGAGAATGAGTGGAGAGAATAGTGATTTAAGGTTTCCTTTTTAGGAAAGAAACAAAGTGTGAACTTTGT
The DNA here is from genome assembly GCA_022495995.1 of Adenophora triphylla var. japonica. Taxonomy (NCBI): domain Eukaryota; kingdom Viridiplantae; phylum Streptophyta; class Magnoliopsida; order Asterales; family Campanulaceae; genus Adenophora; species Adenophora triphylla. The sequence goes on along the minus strand of JAFEMH010000410.1, from coordinate 624,237 downwards.
AAACGGACGCCCAAAATAGAAAGTGTGAACTTTGTAAGCGGACGGAGGGAGTATGGTATAAGGTATAAGGTATATGCCATATAGTTTAAGGTATGTGTTATGGTATGAGATATATAGGGTTTACGGTTTAGTGTGTTAGTGAGTGATATATATTACAAGGTTTAGGATATAGAGGTATATACTTTAGAGTATGAGGTATAAATATGATTTAAGGTATAGGGGTTAGGGTATGGAGTATATAGGGTTTAGGGTTTAGAATTCAAATAGGTCCGTGTGGACCTCTTTGATAACAGGCCAAACGGGCCACAGACCAAACGGATCTTCTGATCTGCGGGCCAAAACCCGGTCCGTGCGGACTTCTTTGATCCAAGCCCGTCCCGTATGAAAAGCGGACTGGACGGGTTACGGGCCACGGATTGGACGAGCCCGGGCCAAACGGGCCACGTGCAACGGTCCGTGCAGACCTCCCACGAATTTCGGCCCATTTTGGCCATCTCCAACCCACGACAATGGCCGCCGCCACCTCTGATTGCATCAACATTCAACAACACTGGCTCCAAGACGTCAAAATCTATCAAAATATAAAATTGTAAAGACAAAGACCCACATCCCAACTCTTTCTCTCTCACACAGTAGAATGAGTGAGGTTTGTGTATTGGGGAGTGTTTGCCGCCGGGCGATGACTGGCACGTTTTCATTTGATGGGTACAACAACACCGGTGGGCGAAAAATGTTGGCCGGGAAAGGGCCGGAGAGGGCATTGAAACGGAGGCCGAAGGTATTGAGTTCGGTCAAGTTGGTAATGGTGTTGGATGGGATTTGACTGGAGAGGCCCATCCAACACCATTGCCAACTTGAGAGAGGAAGTAGAGTGAGAAGATAGAGAGAGAAAGAAAGAGAATGGAGAGAGGGAAAGAGAGTTTTTTTTTATATTTAACATTTTCTCATTTTTAGAAAATGTTAACTAACCCCCTTAAAATTATGGGGGTCAAATTCGATGAAAAAGACCAAAATAGCCCATAAGTAACTCACGTGAGCGACACATGTTATGCTCTTCGTTAGATTTTTAACGGTTTATCCAAAATTACACTTGATTGCAACAAAATGACAAACTCAATAACTAACTTCTAACAAATGCAAATTCGATAACCAATTGAAACATCTCGACAAACTCAGGTAACTAAAATGCAATTTGTCATAAATATAAATACAAGTGTACTTATAAGTTTTACTTTGCAAGTCAATAGTAAAACTAGGGCAAATTGCAATTTAGTTATCTGTTTGTGTCATTTTTGTAATTTGATTTCAAACATTGAAAAAGTTGCAATCCGATTTCTAATATTGACATTTTGTTGCTGATTGGTGTTAAAACTAACGAAATGTTAGCTTTTTGACGGAATTCAAGTCATGCACCGTGCAATTAAATTATAAGAGTCACAATGATCATTTCACATTCATTTCATCCCCAACATCACTGACCACTATCACTATTAGCACTATCATCACCACCACTCACTGCTTTACGTGTTTTTTTAATCAATTTATATTTTTGATTTTTTTTTCATTAATCAAGAGCCATAAAGATTTCTCATTTTGATGTTAAAGAGCAATTAATGCCTTTTTTTTTCCTTACGAAATAATTAGTATGCTCCTTAAAAAGTTATTTGCATAACATGTAACTTTAATTTTGTCAAAATAATAATAATTTATTAGTTGTTATATCAATTTGCAATAAAATGTCAATATTAAAAATTAAGTTATAAATATTTCAATTTTGGGAATCAAATTGCAAATTGCAAAGCTGAAACATAGTTAGCAGAATTGCAATATGCCCGTAAAACTAATAATCCGTTACTAATTCTGATTTCCCCTCGTTTCAATTGGCCTATTTCACACAGTCGCTCCCCGGCTTTGACGGGAGTCGGTTCCTTCTCCACCCACCGTTGGTGATACCGGCGTCCGGTTGATAGGTTTCAGGTAAATCTTCCCTGCACTTCTTTTTATGGCTTGGCAAATTTTTATTCATACTATAAGCTGTATGTTATGGGGCACGAAATCCATGTTAATTTAGGGTTGAAATTTGAGCTAATTTACCTTCGTTTCTGAACTCGATTTCTACTCTTACGCGAATTTGATAGGCTTCTAAAACCCTTTGTAATGAGTTTGTTGTTGAAATCCTATATTTGTTGTTACTAACCCTGTTATTTGAATTGAACATTCTGCAGCCCGTTCCAAATTTTCTTTTATTTGGGGTATTTTGTTCATAATCTTACGTAATGCATTTTGCTTTCTTACTTTTTTTTTTTTTTTTTTTTCTTTCTTTTTTCTTTTTAAAGAAGGGGATCAACACATTTCACCGCTCCCCCTGTGATTATTAGTATTGGTTTTGAAAATCTGAATGATTGTTTTGACAGATTGAACTGAGTAGTTGAGATTGGAGCTGCTGAGGTTGATTTGGGCGTATTATAAAACCTTGTTTGTAAGATGGTTAGTTTCGCACACTCCCTGCTATTTTCTTTGCAATCTTATCCTTTTCTTTTCCTGCATTTGACGTCCACTCTAAACGTTTGCATATTTATTAAAGTATCATGGTACTATATATCTATTTCCATCCAAAGAATTGTGAATTATGTCTCTGTGCAAATTATACAAATGAATGTGAATGTGATTTGTTCTCTTAGGTATGATATGCATGCATAAATATAGATAGATGCTCTCAAAGAACTCTCGCTCACCTAATTTTAGCTTTTGCCGCTCTGTTGCTCTCTTTGTCGATGTTGGAGCCTAAATGAGTTTGGACTAAGGAATGGTGTCAAATAGGTGAAAATTGTATTCTTGTGAGTGATGCGGCCACATGGTGTGCGTGTGCCGGCATGAGAATCTGGAAGTGTGTTTTCTTTGGATGCGGCCGTATAAGAATCAATATAGTGATGCGGTCTCATAGTGCAGTTTTTCAGTGAGAAGTTTCAGGTTTCCTCTTGGTTTTAGGTTTAGGGCTCAATTTGTAACCCTATAGAAACACAAGTGACGGCCCTAAACATACTGTAACAACACATAGATATTATAGTGTAATATCCTGGTTTGGCAGCTCCCCTTGGCATAGTCAATTGTTGTGACGAAGTGGATTAACAAATCCTTGTGTTCTTATGTGTTTCCTTTCCTATCAATTTTCTTGTTTATTATTCTTCCCATATACTACAAGGGTCCAAATTCCTAACACTCTCTCCCACCAGCACTCACTTTGTGTGATCTTGGAAGTTGCTCTAATCAATTATTTGCTGTAATGTACCCGTTTAAGGTGTGATGGTAGTATGAGATTTGTCTGTTTGCACATATTGAAGAGTGAAATATGTATGTACCACTTTGAGTTACTATTTTCTTGAATTTCTCCCCCTTTGTATTTGCCTTTAAATGCGACAGATTAAGGGTCCGCTCCCGAGTCCAAAAATGGAGGGGAAGGGAAGGAAAATGGAAGAAATGTACAATGATTTCCTCCCTAATGGTGCTCCCGAGTTTTTTAGAGGAGGGAATGGGGAGGAAAGGGAAGGAAATGATGGGCTCATTTTCCTCCTACTCAATCCTCCCAAATGTGGGAGGAAAGAAATGTTGTTAAAGATTTTTTTTTGATCTTCCTATTTTACCCCTCAAATATAATCTCTCATTTTATTTCATTAAGGGCACAAATGTAATTTTATATTTTTTTCCTTCCCTTCCCCTTCCAACTCGGGAGCACCTAGGAAATAAATTAATTTCCTTCCCTTCCCTTCCCCTCCCTTTCCTTCCCTTCCCTTTCTCTCCATTAAAAACTCGGGAGCACACCCTAAAGGATTGGAGTTGTGTTCTATCATATGTATGATGGTTGCCTATTCCCATTACCTTCTTTTCTTCAGTTTGTGACAGCCAAGTTTGTTCACAGTCGAATTTTATATTTCCCTCTTATGATCCCCAAACCTCTCTTCCCCCTCGTTTCAGTTTATTCTTCTCTTCTGTAAGTTCTCTCGGTGAAATGCTCAATGTTCTGTTTCCAGAATGTGTCATGTGTTTTTGACCCTGCAGCAGCATGTGTTTCTGTATATTATCACAAAATGGTAGTTCTGTTGTTAGAATGACGCACATCCAATAAGTCTAGACAGATGATACAATTGACATTTTAATAAACGATTTTCTTTTTTCTGTGAAAGTTGATTCTTAAAACTCTCTGATCCCTGAGCTCTTTTAGATTGATTTGTTGACAATGACAGCAGATAAAACGGATTAAGAAACACTAGGGACCGACTTCTGCATGAATCTGGAAACTTGTTTGTCACCCAACTGCTTCTTTCCTCAATGGCCAATATTAAGATGTTGAGTAGCAGAAACAGCCATGAAACAACCCAAACTTATGAGCCAGCATATACTTATCTCCGAAGGAATTAAAATAGTATATCTAACATGTTTGCATTCAGGAAATAAAGCAGTAAGAGACGTAATAGCAAAGGTGAATCAGGAAATTTATGATAGATTGGATACAAAAGAAGGGGCAAAGGTGAGAAGTATAAGGAGGCTAGAAAAGAAGCAAAGAAAGCAGTAAGAGCAAAAGTGAATCAGGAACTTTATGATAGATTGTATACAAAAGAAGGGGAAAAGGACTTCTTTAGACTTGCTCGTATTATGGATAAGAGGATACGAGATATTTTTAATGGTTAAATGTGTGAAGGATGTAGACCAAAAAGTTCTGGTCGGGGATAAAAAGATAAAAGATAGATGGAGTTCGTAATTTGATACCTTGTTCAATGACGATCATGGAGATTTAAATATCACTTCAAGTATGATTAATCTAGATTTTATGCGGAAAATTCAAAAGGGTGAAGTGCAAATGGCAATGAAAAAAAAATGGGATTGAAGAAAGCAGTAAGGCCGGACGGGATACCAATTGAGGTTTGGAGATGTTTTGGGGAGAGGGGAATAGATTGGTTAACAACACTATTCAACAAGATATGGAGAAGCAACACAATGCCATTGGAGTGTAGGAAAAGTACTTTGATCCCTTTGTATAAAAACAAAGGTGATGTCCAAGATTGTGTCAACTATCGGGGGATCAAACTAATGAGCCATACTATGAAACTTTGGGAACAAGTGATTGCACAAGTGCTAAGGAGAATTGTGAATGTTTCGAATAACCAATTTGGATTTATTCCCAGAAGATCGACTATCGAGACAATCTATCTTATAAGACAAACCATGGAGAAATATCGGGATAAAAAAAAAAGATTTGCATATGATTTTCATCGATCCGGAGAAGGCGTATGATAAAGTGTCAATAGAGATAATTTGGTGGGCTTTATCAAAGAAAAGCGTTTCAAAGAAATATATTGACATTATCAAGGACTTGTATAATGAAGTCAGCACCAGTATACGGACTAGTGTTGGAAAGACAGAAAAGTTCCCTATTACTATTGGAGTGAATTAAGGTTCTGCACTTAGTCCTTGCTATTTGCTCTGGTAATGAACGAATTGACTATGTCAATCCAAGATTGTATACTATGGTGTATGCTATTCGCAGATGATATTGTGCTGATTGATGAGATAAAAGAGGGTGTTGAACGTAAATTGGAGTTGTGGAGACACTTTGAAATCTCGAGGTTTTAGACTGAGCAGAATTAGCATTGAATACTTGGAGTGTAAGTTTAACAGAGTTGAAAGCAGGGAGCTAGGGGTGATCATATTCGATGGAAAGATTGTCCAAGCTTCTGAGTTTTTTCGCTATCTTGGATATGTTTTTCAAAAGGATGGAGAATTAGATGGAGATGTGGTTCATAGGATTAAAGTAGGTTGGTTGAAGTGGAAGAGTGTTACAGGGTTTCTATATGATTCCGACATACCCCATAGATTAAAGGGAAACTTCTACCGCATGACAATTAGGTCGGCACTGATTTATGGCACTGAATGTTGGGCCGTGAAACAATGTCACGTTCAAAAGATGAATGCAGCGGAGATGTGTATTATACGATGGATGTGTGGGTATACAAGGAATGATCGATTAACGAGGTGATTAGAGGTAAAGTAGGAGTTGCGCCCATTGAGGATAAATTGAGGGACAATCGACTTAGGTGGTTTGGTCATGTGAGACGAATAACGAGTGATGTACCGGTTAGGAGGTCTGAAGAGTGCAGAAGTGATAAAATGGCGAGGGGTAGGGGAAGAGCCAAGCAAACTTGGATTAGGGTGATTGAAAATGAAATGAGTTTACTTGGATTTGATGAAAATATGGCGTTGAAGAGGCCGGAGTGGAGGGCAAAAATTCATGTGGGTGAAGGGGGTTGATGTTTTTTTCTTCTTTCACGATCACGATGACATATGAGGATTTATGTTAGCCGATCCCAAATTATTTTGGCAGTGGGACTAATGCTTTGTTGTTGTTGTTGTAACATGTTTGCATTGTTCCATATGCTTTGATGTTTTTGGATGTGAACTTATATGTACAGTATGCCTAAGCTGAAACCATTTAAATTTGACCTGATTCAGGACAAGACATTTATCTTTCTTTTCATTGGTTGCATATTGTTAACTTCTTGGGAGCACAAGAGGAGAGCGTGTTAATGCTTTGTTAGAATTACTTAAAGGTCTAATTTATATTAGATGATATATGTGCTATTTTGTTTGTCATATAGCTAAGTTCTTTCAGCAAGCTCTATGTAACAGAACGTTGTTTAATTCCAGGCAACTCTGGCTGATTCTTTCCTGGCAGATCTTGATGAGCTATCAGATAATGAAGCTGAGAATTTGGTGAGTGATATTTAATAATATTATACTTGCATATTTCTTTTTGGAGTAATGCTTTCTTTCGACAAATATTATTGTTATTAAAGTGAAGCATTTGCTGCTTGCTACTCTTTTATGAGTTTTGTTAGGCCTAGCCACGAGTCCTCTTTCTGTAATTTGCAGGACGAGGATAATGGGGATGCTGAAAATATGGAGGAAGATGTTGATGGGGATCTGGCTGATATTGAAGCCCTTAACTATGATGATCTGGACAGTGTTTCGAAACTGCAAAACACACAGCGTTATGTGGATATAATAAAGGTTGGTCATATTTTTTTTTTATTACAAATGTGTTTATGGTGAACATCATAGGTTGATGGCAAATACCCTGAAATACCAGATAGACCTTTGTATTCTGCCCACCTAGATCATGGCCCTTTTAGGTAGATGTTCCTACAGTCCCAATTGGAGAGGTACGCTTTGACTTTCTCAGTGAATTTGACAATTGTTTAGAGTGATGTTTAACATATTATTATTTCAGGGGAAGTAAATTTTAACCACTTTAAACTTTACTAAAAGGTACTACTCCCTCTGCTCCAAATGGAGTGCCCCTTCTATAGTTCGTTTGTCCCAAGCCGTGTGCTGCTTTATTGATGAAGTTACTAGATTCACCTTTGCCGTGTATCATGTTCAATGCACTCCTTGCAATACTAGTGTAAGAACCGAGGATGTTCATGTATATGTATGCTATAATTGCCTGAAATCAGTTTAATTTTTGCATAAAGTTAAGAACACGTTTATTTTGGGAAAGCGGGAGTATATATCATGTCTTTTTTCTAGTTTATGAGAAAACAAGTAACTACTTATCCAGCTGTGGTGTGTAAAGAATCTTTTTGACTTGAAAAGCCTAAGTGTACTTCAGTTTGCTGACATGTTATCACCAACTGATCAAATGGTGATATACGTATACTCCTTCAGTTTGATTATTTGAGGTATTTGAACATTCAAATTCTGTCAGTTTGATCAGTTGGTGAAGCTACGTCAGTGTAATCTGCTAACTCTTTTTCCAGTAAGGAGGTATTCATTCTTATTTTTCTAGTCTATTCTGCCATGGCATATCTTACGAAGTTATGATTCACTTCTTGCATTTAGTCTTTACAAATATTCTTTTGATCGCCTTGATACCTAGACCAGTGCAAGCTTCTTCTTTGCTTCCCTCTTTTTTTTTCAAGACTCATGAATATAGACAAGCTTATCAACTGCGTATCTGCCTGTTAGTATGGATGTTATGAACGATATCGTTTATGTTGCAGAAAGTTGAGGATGCGCTTGAGAAGGGAGCTGATATGTCAAATCAAGGGATGGTTTTGGAGGATGATCCGGAATACCAGCTTATAGTGGATTGTAACTCATTGTCAGTTGACATTGAAAATGAGATTATTATAATCCACAACTTCATTCGTGACAAGTACCGCCTGAAATTCCCAGAGCTTGAGTCACTCGTTCATCACCCAATTGATTATGCTCGCGTGGTTAAAAGGATTGGGAATGAAGTGGATTTGACTGTTGTGGATCTTGAGGGTCTATTACCGTCAGCTATCATCATGGTGGTTTCAGTTACCGCATCAACAACCAGTGGGAAGCCACTTCCAGATGAAGTTCTCCAGAAAACAATAGATGCTTGTGATAGAGCCCTTGCTCTAGATTCAGCAAAGAAAAAAGTTCTTGACTTTGTGGAGAGTAGAATGGGTTACATTGCTCCCAACCTTTCTGCCATTGTCGGGAGTGCAGTTGCTGCGAAACTGATGGGAACTGCTGGGGGTCTCTCATCATTAGCAAAGATGCCAGCTTGTAACGTTCAGCTACTCGGTGCAAAGAGGAAGAATTTAGCAGGTTTTTCAACTGCAACTTCGCAGTTCCGTGTAGGGTACATTGAGCAAACAGAAGTGTTTCAGAGCACACCTCCTGCTCTTAAGATGCGTGCCTGTCGCCTTTTGGCTGCAAAATCCACCCTTGCGGCACGTGTAGACTCTACAAGAGGAGATCCAACAGGGAGCCAAGGAAGATCTTACCGTGAAGAGATCCGTAGGAAGATCGAGAAGTGGCAAGAGCCACCCCCTGCAAAGCAACCAAAACCCCTTCCTGTTCCAGATTCTGAGCCTAAAAAAAAGAGAGGTGGCCGTCGTCTAAGGAAAATGAAAGAGAGGTATTTGGTTTCTCATTTATGTTGTTGTGCATTACATGAATATTTTAGTATTGTTTTCACGAAACTCTTTCTGATGTTCCTTTTTCTTCATTCTGTTTTGATTTGATTATAATTTTCAACTTCCATCCAGATATGCTATTACGGACATGCGGAAGCTGGCTAACAGAATGCAGTTCGGAGTCCCCGAAGAGAGCTCTTTAGGTAATATTATATTGGGATCATTTAAAGATATCTTCAATCATGACTCTAAAACTCTTCTGTATTAAAGCTGGATTGGCTTTTTTGCTACTTCACTGCCCGGACACGTTTCATTGTTGTCATAGCTTATCTGTTCATTAAGACTTTGACTATAGAACGCTTAATTATCCTCTATTTGAGCATCATTATCACCTCTTATGGTTGATATTTTCTTTGATAATAGGTGATGGACTTGGGGAAGGATACGGAATGCTTGGTCAGGCTGGAAACGGGAAGCTGCGTGTGTCAGTTGGTCAGAGCAAGCTTGCTGCTAAAGTTGCAAAGAAGTATGTTTTAATTTGTTTCCTTCATTTGGATCTCCTATACATTGTTGTTACAGTTACTGCACTTCTTGTTACCTGGGTATCTTATGCAATTTTTTTTTTTCAGGTTTAAGGAAAAGAGCTATGGTAGCGGTGGTGCTACCTCAGGATTGACCTCAAGTTTGGCCTTCACACCTGTGCAGGTTTGTTTTCTCCCTTCACCACGAGTGTTCTTAAGTCCTGAATAGGTCAAATGGGAATTTCAACACCCCACCCACCCGATTAAAAAAGAATTGAGAATATAGAAGACACTCGCCAAGCGTAAGAACAATACCTTCAAAACATAAAAAATTTACGATGTTGCCTACACATCTAGTTGGAGCATGGTCAGCAATTTGAATATCTAGATTCTCATCCAATCTCATTATTAAATAAAACCTACAAAAGCATGATTACATATCAGAAATAAATATTCAGACTATTTTCCTTTATTATTTGGCCAAAAGGGGGTGAGGTATTATTTAGTAGCCAAAAGGGGTTTACCCGCTCATCCGGATATATTTATATCTACCAACAGCTTTTGCTCAAGCGGCATCCGATGTCCCTTTCAATACGAGAGGTCGGGGGGTTCGAACCCCACCAAATGCAATTTCTAGCACTTTGAAGTGTCATTCTTGTAATCGATTAAGTCATTCATTAATAAAAAAATCAATTTTTTTTCTAAAGAATAAATTAATGTCACCTGTCTATATATCCGGCTAATAGGCGAGCCCTAATGTACTTTGGAATCTACCCTTCTAGCACATTTTCCCCAGACATCCTTCATTTTCTGATTCGCGTCCCATTTTCCTTGTTGCAGGGAATAGAACTTTCAAATCCGCAGGCACTTGCCAATCAACTAGCTAGTGGAACTCAAAGTACCTACTTTTCAGAAACCGGAACATTTTCAAAGATCAGGAGGACCTCATGATTAATGAACCCTGCCTCAACCTGCTTCGGATCCTATATGAGTGGTTCCTGTAACTCGTAAATTCTCAGAAGGATATAGTTAAAACTGTTAATTAGGCTCCGTTAAAACATTTTCCCCATTTTCCGGTGTTTGTTTCGCACCGGAAAATTGAGAAAATGTTTTACGCTAAACATGTTTATCTCATTTTTCGGAAAATATTTTGCAGGAAATCATTTTCCGGAAAATGTTTTACGCTAAACAAACGGACCCTTAGTTGGTCCGATAACAATTCCCAATGTTTATTTGGTCTTTACGTGCATTTTTAATAGCATTTGTTGATCTTCGAAGATCACAATATTTTGGGGGAAACTAGTTTCTCCCTAAGTTATAAAAAGTCCTGTTTTTTTAAACTGATTTTATATTCGTCAAATATTTGCAAGTTGAAAAAAATTGGACTTTTTATAATTTATGGAGAAACTGGTTTCTCCCAAAACTTCCTCTTCGAAGATTTTATCAATTGTCGTATTATATTGGTCAAGAGTCGATTTGTTTGACTACCGGGATTCGCCCATGTGATTTAGTTTTGTAGAATGCAATTCTTGTGATTTTCTTCGTTTTGATTGATTACCGAGGAATGCCCTTTGAGTTTAGTTTGTTGTGCACAAAAAGTGGCACGAGGAACCTGGTCTCGAATAAATAAAAGACTTCAAATATTAAATGATTGAAACACCAATTTTGTGCCAAAAAGAAAGTATAATACTACCGTATTACTTTCAGAAATGAATGATCAATTTTTTTATTTTTTTAAAAAATATTTTTAATAAAAGAATTTTTTTAAATATTTTTGATCTTAAAGACGAATGGAGTACTCCGTCCCGCCCGATGGTGAAGCACGTAAATTAAGAAAAATGATGAGTGGGAGAAGGATTGTGATAGAAAAGAAGTGAGTGATATGACAAGTGGGATCCACAATTTAAATATGTGAGGGGGAAAGTTAGTGGATATGACAAGTGAGCCCCACAATTTAAGTATGTGAGGAAAAAGTGAGTGGGGTTGACAAATGGGGCCCACATTTATTATCATTTTAGGAAAGGTGAAGCTTCTACCGGGACACCCATTTGGATAAAAAGTGAAGCTTCGGACTGGACGGAGGGAGTATTAGATATGAAATTGCTGTACAGATGATAATGCAAAAAGATTATTGTGGGCACATAGTAGCAGATCATTTTCTCTTTTCTACTCCCTCCTACTCATTTGGAACCTTCCCTCCTTTTTAGTGCTTTTGGTTATTCATGCATTCCATCTCTCTCTCTCTCTCTCTCTCTCTCTCTCTCTCATCAAACTCTTCCGAACGTTTTGATTCGGATATTTAAAGCTTACAGATTACTAAGATGTCAGATATGGGCTTACAAGAACACACACACTCAACACACATTAAACACACTACTATTTACAGTGAAAGTTGGAGCTGCAATTTTCATCGACAATGGCTGCTAGGAGGATCTCGTTGCTTCTTTCTCGCTCCATTGCTTCCTTTCCGTCCATTACTTCCCTCCCTCGAGGTGATCGTTAAGTCCATTGATCATCGCTCTTTCTTTCTAGATCATCTTCCTTTTTTATCGACGTTTACGTGATCTTTTATATTGAAATACATTCATGAATCTCCAAATGCAGTTCATCATATGATCTGACAATTTCCCAACTTAGTTCTGCTCGTTTTTTCAAAAGTTAGTTTTTGATCAATCTGAAAAAGTTTCTGCAAAATCGATAGATTTGTTGAACTTATTATTTATGGAGCATTGGAGTTTGAATTACAAAAATGTCCCATCCCAAAATGATTGTCCATTTTCGTTCTTAAATCAAGAACAAAAATGGACAATCATTTTGGGACGGAGGCAGTGCTTCGTTTATTCAAGTCAACTCACTCAGCTCATCATTTTGCATTATGGTAGATTATAGTTAGTTCCCAAAGTTCATGAAAATATGATTAATCTATCTGCACAGGAATGGGTCGCTCTTTTGTAAAAGGAGTTCCACAGTACAGCACTGCTGCTGCTATTAATGAGGATCCAATCAAGCCGTCTGTTCATATTGATCACACTCAGCTCCTTATTAATGGACAATTCGTCGATGCAGCATCAGGTAAGTCTCTCTCGCTCTCTTTCTTATTTAAGAAATCTCGTGCCTGATATTTATCATTTGAATCAGGAAAAACATTTCAGACATTGGACCCCAGGACAGCAGAAGTGATTGCTAATGTTGCTGAAGGTGATGCAGTATCAACCGAGCTGTAGCTGCTGCTCGCGAGGCTTTCGATCAAGGCCCCTGGCCTAAAATGACTGCTTATGTCTGTCTCTCTCTCTCTCTCTCTCTGGCTATTCATGTTACTTCAAAATTTCATGTTCTTGATCGTGTTCCACAAATGCAGGAAAGATCAAAGATCATGTGGCGCTTTGCTGATTTGATTGAAAAACATAACGATGAAATTGCAGCACTCGAGACTTGGGATAATGGCAAGCCATTTAACCAAGCTGCTACAGTCGAAGTACCAATGCTTGCTCGCCTATTTCGTTATTATGCTGGTACATATTTGAATTTTGGATCTAAAAACACAGTTATATACTCCCTCCGTCCCGCTGATTACTTCACCCTTTTGGCTCCGGCACGCAAATTAAGAAAGTGGGTGGGAAGAAAAAATGTTGTGAGTGTAATTTGAAAATAGGAGAGAGAATGAGTGGAGGGAATAGTAAATTATAATGGTGTTGTGAGTATTAAAATAATGTAGGAGAGAGAATGAGTGGAGGGAATAGTAAAGATTCCTTTGCCAAAAAAGGAAAGGTGAAGCTTTCAATGGGACACCCAAAATGGCAAAAAGTGAAGTTATCAGCGGGACGGAGGGAGTATATAAATAGAAGCAATGTTAACAGCAGTTTCCGTAAAATTTCTGAATACTTGTAGGTTGGGCTGATAAAATCCATGGTATGACTCTTCCTGCTGATGGACCATTTCATGTGCAAACTCTACACGAGCCGATTGGCGTTGCTGGTCAAATCATTCCGTGGAACTTTCCGCTTCTCATGTTCGCCTGGAAGGTGGGACCCGCTTTAGCATGCGGGAATACAGTTGTTCTGAAGACTGCAGAGCAAACTCCATTGTCTGCACTATACGTAGCAAATTTGTTCCATGAGGTACGTAAAAAAAGGCTTATCTTTATACATAAATACTTCCTCCGTCCCATAATAAATGTCACATTTGTCTTGTTTTCAACAGGCTGGGCTTCCTCCGGGCGTTTTGAATGTGGTTTCGGGGTTTGGACCGACTGCTGGTGCAGCTCTTTGTAGCCATATGGATGTAGACAAGCTTGCTTTCACTGGGTCAACAGAGACCGGGAAAAAGGTTCTTGAATTGGGAGCCAAGAGCAATCTCAAGCAAGTTACTTTGGAGCTTGGCGGGAAATCGCCTTTCATCGTCTGCGAAGATGCTAATGTGGATAAAGCCGCCGAGTTAGCTCATTTTTCTCTATTTTTCAACCAGGTATATTGTTTTATTACTGTGTGTTTTACTGTGTGTGCTGTGTGTTTTACTGTGTGTTTGATGTTGATCTGCAGGGACAATGCTGCTGTGCTGGTTCTCGAACATTTGTTCATGAAAAAGTTTACGACGAGTTTGTAGAAAAGGCAAAAGCTCGTGCTGAGAAACGAGTCGTTGGTGATCCATTCAAGGAGGGAATTGAACAAGGTCCTCAGGTATAATTTTTCGTTACTTTTTTCGTTACTTTTTTAACCGAGGAAAACTGAATGAATGCAATGACTTTGAACGAACCAGATCGACTCGCCACAGTTTGAAAAGATCTTGAAATACATTAAATCTGGGATAGAAAGTGGAGCGACCCTTGAAACTGGAGGCGATAGATTTGGAACCAGAGGCTACTACGTTAAGCCAACAGTTTTCTCAAATGTGAAGGTATTCGCATATATTGACACACACACACAGGGGCGGACACAAGGCTAACAACGTGGGTGCAAGTGCACCCGGTTACTTCTCAACATTTTGTACAAAGACTTCTTTTCCCCAAAATTTGTAATTTGTGCACCCACTTACTTTTTCTCCTGAGTCCGCCACTGCACACACAATGTGTATCTTTTCTCGTTTAACACTGTATCCTTTCTGCAGGACGACATGTTGATTGCCAAAGACGAGATCTTTGGTCCAGTCCAGTCGATCTTGAAATACAAGTAAGCGTCAAAATTTTATCTGTAATATGTGTGTGCACCAGTGTGAATAATGTCTCCGTCCGTCCCATTTATAGGGATCTTGATGAGGTGATTAGAAGGGCGAATGCAAGTAGTTATGGATTGGCTGCTGGTGTATTCACACAGAACATCGACACAGCCAACACGTTGATGCGAGCATTGAGAGTGGGGACTGTCTGGATAAATTGCTTTGATATTTTCGACGCTGCAATTCCTTTTGGCGGATATAAAATGAGTGGAACGGGGCGAGAAAAGGGAGAATATAGTTTGAAAAACTACTTGCAAGTCAAAGCTGTCGTGACTCCGGTCCATAATCCCGCATGGTTGTAAGACGAGTATATACTCTCTCCGCTCCGCATCTCTCTGATTCTGCTATGTACTTCTTGCGATTGTCGAATTTTCAAGTTTTGTTTCATTTCTGTTCTTCTGAATTTCCAGCTTTGTTCAAAATAAATTACAGAAAAAATAGTTATGCATTGCACTCTGCTGCTGGTAAGACTTTGTATCGCTTTATATCTTTATAGTACGAGTAAAACATGCGTTTTCGTCTTGACCAAGTCAACCCATCGGACTGTTGTTTCGATAGCTTGGCAAATTGAGCTGTCGAGATGTGGGTAGGTAGAGTCGACATTGTGTGTAGTTAACAGATAAGATACACGAGCTGAGCAAAATGTCTAAAATATCTTTAAATAAATCTCTGAAATATGAATTAGCGTAACACAGTTGTAAAGTTCGACTACACACAAATCCCGAATCCAAAGCGATATAGTATATACACGAATTATTTTTCCATATTACTAATTTGGGAATATCAAATTTACAAATCTACTTCCAGCTTGAGTCAAGAAAATCCAAGAAAATATATAGTATATATATATATATATTTTTATTATTATTGTACTAATCGGGGTATATAAATTTGACACTACTTTTGCTTCCAACTTTTGACCATTTTACTGTATTACACACTTTCAAACTTTAATTATCTTGGTAAAAATCTAGAAATTTTTATTCATGCATATTATTAATATTACCAAAATAATTTTATGAAAATAACTAAAAATTCATACTCCCTCCATACCATTTTATGCTTTAAAAATATTTGGGCACGAGAATTGAGATGAGTGATGTTTTTATTATAAAATACTTCCTTCTTGTCAATTTAAACTTTAAACTTTTTTCAAAAGGGTGTCCATTTTAAATTTCAAAACCCCAACTTTATTCTTTATTCGATGGATCTCATATGCCACTCACTACAATTATCAGCTAACTATTCTCTACTTAACTTTCTTTTTCCTTCATATTTTCCATACTCACAACACCCTACCTCAATTGCTATATTTCATAAAAAAAAAAAAATTATTTATCTCCTTAATTAATATTTGAGTCGATTTTTTTTATTTTTATTTTTTTGAAATTTAAAATGAGATGAAGGAAGTACAGAAAAAGGGTAAAGTGTTCCTTTGACTATCGTTTTTCGACCATTTGGAACGAACTAAAGCTAAAAACGCAAGTTTAGGAGCTCTTATTTTTGCAACTTTAGCTGTGAATATAGAAAGTGCGTAGAAAGGAGAAAATGAGATAGAAAATAGTCGGATAACCAATTTGGGTTTATGCCAGGAAGATCGACTATGGAGGCAATATATCTTATGAGACAAACCATGGAGAAATATCGGGATCAAAAGAAAGATTTGCATATGGTTTTCATTGATTTGGAGAAGGCATATGATAAAGTGCCAAGAGAGGTACTTTGGTGGGCATTAGCAAAGAATGGTGTTTCAAAGAAATATATTGATATTATCGGACATGTATAATGGAGTTAGATAAAGATCAGTTTAGTCATTGAAGAAGATCGACTATGGAGGCATTATGCTCCTGTGTAAAATGAGCTGTCTGTAGAGAGTCCCATGCTCTGATGCCTTGGACTTCTGAGAGACGTAATTAATGAATATTTGTCAGAGATAACTTTGGAATCTAGAGGTTCGAAAGCAGGAGAGGAGGAAGTAGGGGTCACATTTGATGGAAATATTATCCAAGCTCGAGTTTTTCGCTATCTTGGATCCATTATCCAAAAGGATGGAGAATTAGATGGAGATGTGGTTCATAGGATTAAAGCAGGTTGGTTGAAGTGGAAGAGTGCTACAGGGTTTCTATGTGATCGCGACATGCTCAATAGATTAAAGGAAAAATTCTACCGCACGGCAATTAGGCCGGCATTGCTTTACGGCACCGAATGTTGGGCCGTGAAACAGTGTCACGTGCATAAGATGAATGTGGCAGAGATGCGTATGCTTCGATGGATGTGCGGTCATACAAGAAATGATAGGTTGGGGAATGAGGTGATCAGAGGTAAAGTAGGAGTTGCGCCCATTGAGGATAAAATGAGGGAAAATCGTCTACGGTGGTTTGGACATGTGAGAAGGAGACCGAGTGATGCACCGGTTAGGAGGCCGGAACAGTGGAGAAATGAGAAAATGGCGAGGGGTAGGGGAAGACCCAAACAAACTTGGATTAGAGTAATTGAAAATGATATGAATTTACTTGGAGTGGATGAAAGTATGGTGTTGAAGAGGCCGGAGTGGAGGGCAAAAATCCATGTGGGGGGTTGATTTTTTTTTTTTGTATTTTTTTTATTTATTTTTATTTTTTAATTTAATTTAATTTAATTTTTTTTTTTTCTTTCACGATAACATAAGATGATTCATGTTAGCCGACCCCAAATTATTTTGGGACTAAGGCTGTGTTGTTGTTGTTGTATAAAAAAAATAGAAAGGACTGTCTGAATCATAGGGTTAATTTTGGTCAAAATTAAATTTTTTAAGTTTGGTACTAGTGATTAATTTACATTTCATCTAGTTTCATGAACTTAACTTATAGTTCTTTTCTAGCAGCTTTCTCAAGCTTGTCTACTACACTCAAAAGAGAGGAATTCCCTTCACAAGCTTCTTTCAGTATCTCTACCCTCTTTCCTACTTCTTCACTTGCTTCTACTGACATAATATCCTCCTCATCTATGCCCGGTCCGTCAGAAGTAGCTGACTTCTTATATCGAACTAACTTCACCACCATGTCCTGCAAATCACATTCCAACAAATGAACAAATTGCTCGGTCAACTGAAATGGTCAACTTCAATAAGCTTGGACAAATTGCGTACCTCATGTAGTTGTTTACGAGAATAGTCTCGAAGCAGGGATTTGACCAGCTTATTACGTGATGGTAATTCATCGTTGGTGTGATCTCTGAAAATAAACAGTGAGAGATGGTGTAGAACCAATGTGAATGCTACTGCTTGTCGAGTTACAGCTCTGTCAAGAGCACCGGAAACCCACAATTTCACATATGCGTCCAGTATCTTCTCATCGCTCTGCAAAGAAACGGATATTCTTAAATTCCTTTGTCAAGCTCGTCTTTTTTTTTTTAAAAAAGGTGCAAAATGACTAGAATGCCCCTGAATAGTGATTTGCAGCACCATTCCAGGGGTATTTTTGTCATTTGGCAGCGAAACACAGAAAATGGGCATCGTCAACGGGCCGCCCTTTGGCCATCTCCAACACAAATAATAAAACTGACAGGAGCACTGAAAAATAATATGGAGAAGATAATAAGATCAAAAAATTTATTTATGTGAGTAGCGTACCTCAGCAGGTTCAAGGTAGCCTTCAGCATTAGCAACACATTTATCCAATGGTGGCAAAAGCTCAAGCCCTCGAACATTAGATAGAGCATCCCAAGCAGCGAGTCTTACTGGAGCTTCAACACAACGATGAAGATACATAGCTACTTGCCGACCATATAACAGATCACCATAAGACGCACCAGCAAAATGCTCCACAAAAGTTTCTGTAAATGTGGAGTAGCTATCATGAATCTCCGTTTGGAACTTCAAGAACTCCATATTATGCTTCTCTTCAAATTTCAATGACCTTGAATTATCAAGAAGTTGTCCATAATACCCCTGCAAATTCTCATACATCGCCCTACTTCTCTCGTCTATGAGAATATCCGTTCCGGTAAATAAAATCGCGGATAATGAATGTAGTTTCCAAATAACTGGAACTCTCTGAACGGGGGAGTGGAAGTCTGTAGGCAGTAAAGTGGACATTGCTTCGAGGCCTAAAAGAAAGAAAATCCCGGCTCTAGCAGCATCTGGGGGTGAATTAGGAATGGTAGATGTACTTGGAAGATCGGTCAGTTTGCTGGAATCAACAGTCGATATTGGACTGAGAAACCAATGCATAGGAAGTGGTAGTCTCTGGTGGGCCCAGTTGACCACCAATGAAGTTGACTGATGCTTTTGATTGGTCAAATCTGCCATGTCAACATCCTCATGAATGGTGTCGAGAGACATTTTGCTCTTCTTGAATGCCTTCTTGTCTGCCTGCTTGTTTTTAACCTCTGCTTTTGACTCCTTTAAAGAAAGCCACCTGCTTTTGTAGTGATGAGCTAGTGTGGTACTAAACATTATGTAATCTTCTTCTTTAAATGGCCCCACAAATGGTGTTAATCCCTTATTGAGACGGAGAAAACGGTCAATACAGTGCTCAAGACATTTCATAACTGGGGGTTGGAACAAGAGATCAAACAGTTTATCCATTACCATTCTGTCCCCGGGTCCTAGAACTAAGCACATGTCCAGGGCACAATTGACAATCTGCATTGTAAAGCTTATATATTCATCAGTTGCTGGATCTTTAGCAGACACAGCACAAAAGATTTCAAGCAAGTGAAGAAGAAATCCTGCATCCGTTTGAGCCAGCAAATTGCTTAATGACCAAAAACCCCCTCCAGAGGTACCCCACCCCACACCCACTCCTGGGGCAGGACCACCTCGGCCAAAGATCTCAATGGACAGCACAAGGCGCCCCTCAGAAGCAATTAGCTTCATGAAAGTAGTCAGCAAGGTTCTCATTTCGGGCATAGCAGACTTGAATATCCCACAAGTAAGAACGTTTTCTGCTTTTGATGCTAAATTTCGGTGCTGGGAAGATTGAGTGTGTATCTGTGTGTTAGCCAGCTGAATCAACTTATCCACAGAAACAACAACCTGGACTAATCCATAAATGCAACAAACAGAAGCTATTGCTGATTCATTATCACTTTGATGCCTCAAATCACATAAAAACTTTAGGAAAGATACCCTAACGATATCATCTTCTTCATAACCTTTGGCATTTACCCCAGAAAATTTTAAAAATCCATTCTTGATAATCACGAGTCCAATCTTTGGTACAAACTCTGGTAGCCACGGAACAAACCCATCAGGCAGGGTAGACTTATCATCTGGAATCACACTTAAAAGCACACTGGAAAGCATTTTTAAGACAGCAGATACTACCCATAATAAGGAGCTCGATGTTACATTCTGCACGACTGACCTGGTTTTATTTTCTTTCTGCAAAGCGAAGAATTTAGATAAATAGGGATCACTTTCCAATGATATCCATTTCAGAGCTAAGTCAACCATAGGGCCAACATGGCTCCAACACCAAGTCTCCATATCCATGGTGGCAACTTCTGAAGTTTGACCTTTTGTATGCAAATGGGAATAAAAATTTGGGAGTGTTTTAGTCAAAGCCTCCAGAACAAGGTATGCTTCCTTGGCGACCGAAGCAAATTCACAGAGAACATTGTTTTCAATCAGTTTATCAAATGTAGGTACATCCAACCAATTGCAGAGAGCAGGGAATAGGTCTGCAAAATTTGACACACAATACCCATAGCTTATGCAGACCTTCCAAAAACGAAGCTGTTCAACCAGCAATGCTGATGCATGTTTACATTTCTCCTTCGATAAATTCAGCCACTGGTCTAGAGAGAATGCATACCGATACAAATGCCATGTCATCTTGTGGAAAATCCCATTTTCTAAAAATGCCTTGCACTTCTTCTTGTCAGATTGAGCCAGAACCTTTTGGGAACGATAAGGACAAAGAAGTAGGAATTAATGCTAAAATTTATCCGACGTAAAAACTAACTTGGGATATTAATATATTAGAAACTAGCAAATAAAGTGATTAAAGATCAAGAAATTTCTCACTTTTATAAGGGTGGCAGATTTTGTCTTAGAAGGATTGATTTCGATTTGATCTTTCATTGTAAATCTGTTGACAACTACTTGAACAAGCCTTTCACACCTCATGATTGCATCTGCACATGTTGGGGAATGCCGCACTAGTGCAATCAATATAGATATCAGACTTTCTTCCAACGCTGGAGAAGGGTCTGTCTGGAAACATACAAATAAATGGCAATTAGCTACAATATCAACATAGTTGTACCATGCACATGGCAGATCAAACAAAACAAGCCAGAAGATGTCGAAATGAAGAAACTATCCTCTCCTAGTTCATAGACTTCATATCATTTTTACACCAAAATTATCATCAATAAATTTAGAGACTCAACTAAACTTTGATCAATTAGTTCACAAGAATCCGAACAAATTGTTAAGTGACCAAAGTTTTATGACCAACTCAATATTAGCAATACAAAATAAAACAAATGATTTAGTGAACAAAGGTCAATATCATCTACCGCCCGACCAAGATCAATTTGATAGATATGCAAGCCAGACTAAAGCTTCATTTTAATCTTCTTTAAAACAAAGTTAGCTCATTATCATGGAAAAAGAAAAAGAAAAATGAAGGCACTTGAGCTACAATATGCTCGTTATTGAAAATGAATGTAAAAGAGATGAGAACTACTTCCATGAGAAGGAAGTTTAAAATGCAAACAAGTATACAGTGGTATGATAAAGAAGAGGAAAAATAAGCAGCTAATGAGCATGAAGTAAACATTCTATGATTTCCTCCAAACCCTGGGTCCCACCCCAGAAGGACAGAGAGGTGAAGGAAGAAAGATGAATTGACGAACAGTGGTTCAGAAAAAGGCTGACGATGAACGATAGAAAAGATAGTATACGATCTTATGGAATGGTATTGGAAGCAAGGAAAAACAGAGCAACTGAAATAACACTTACCTCCAATAGGTAACGTATCCTTGGTAGGATTCCCATCCTAACCAAACCAGCGGCAATATCCTGTCCCGCGACAACAACATCATCCTGAATAGTGTGTTCACCTTCAGGTTCATCATCATCAATGGTATCCTCACTGAAAGGAAGAATATTAGAAGGTTTGCTATTGTATTTCCAAAAACCACCATGAAGAAATCCCTCATCGATCTTGGGTCTACTTCGAAATAAGGGAGCTGTATAAGTTTCCTTCCCGCAAGTTGATATTTTCTGGAAGTAAAATGCAGTTATATCAGAGATTAAGAATACTTCTGAAACAATCACAAAGAGAAACTTTCAAGAAGAGAACACATACCTCACAGATATCAAAGAAGCCCTCATTTATATCACAGCACAGTATGCACTGAATGACTTTGGCACAAGCTAAAACCACGGAGTTGTTGTTATCATCAAGAGACATCCTACAAGTCAACATCGGGTTTACAATGAAATTCATCAATCTGAATACTATGGTTAAGGAAAGATGATACGAATATTCGCAGTTGCAAAGTACCCCCTCTATTCCAAAAAAACTTCTTTCCTTTTTATTTGTCCCAAAAATTAGTCCCATTTCTTAAAATGATACTCCCTCCGTCCCTAAATGAAGTCCATTAAAAAAAAATGGCCCTCAATGAATGGCCATTTTCTGTGAAGTTACTAAATCCCTATTTTCAATCATCATGTTCAATATATTAACACTTGCAATCATGATGTCATGGGATCATCGGTATTTATGTGAAGTTTACGTCCTTAAAAAGTTTGACTTGTTAAATGGAACTCTGTTTCCTTTTGCATCTTAAGATCATAAACTATTAAACTGAATTTTAAATTTTAAAATTGCATGTAAATTTCGTTTATCTATACTATTAACACTGAGGCCCTTTTGTAATTGTCAATTCTACTGTAAATAATTTTCCAATCAAAAGTTAAAACCATCAATGAATAACTACCTATATTTTTTACCACCACTAATTACTACTTGCAACCGAATTGCATGGCAAAGAAACTTTAAAAAATGAAATATAAGAGGTTTGTATGTGCCACATTTACTAGTTAAAGAAAAAAAGAGGAGTTCAAATTAAGAATCAACAACACCAACAACAACAAAGCCTTAGTCCCAAAATAATTTGGGGTCAGCTAACATGAATCCTCATATGTCATCGTGTGAAAAGGTTGTTGAAAAAAAAAATTAAAAAAATAAAAAATAAAAAGCACTTAAGAATCACCTGAGTGATAACGCAAGTTCAGGTTCTGGACCTAGCGCAAAAGCCCAAACAGCCTCCCAATCTATCGACTTTTCAGGAGTATCCTTTTTCAGGGTACGCCCAATCTTATTTTGACATATGTTGTCCATTGCCTTGCCAAGTACAGATGCAAGAAGATGTAATGCAATCGACCTTTGTGCAGAAACCTAGAATTCAAAGTGTCAAAGCACAAGGAAACATTCAACTTAATTCTAATGCCCAACTTCAAGTCACCTCCATTATAGAGAGGGGGGAAAGACAAAAGTGAAGGATTATAGAAGAATTTGAAGTTTAATATAAAGGGAAAAAATTAAGCAAACTTACCATACTTCTGGTTAGAGCTAATGCTTCTTTAATAGTGTAACCGGCAGCTCCAGGGTCGCCCTCAGTCCGAAGGAAATCACGTTCAGCAACATTATCAGAATTATATGAACTCTGTATATTATCTGTAAAGATAAATATATGTTGAGTTGCACACATCTTATGGGACCAGAACAAAGAAAGAGTAAACTCAACTCAAAACTTGTCTTAATTACTTGGACTTTGGGGTGTTCGTGTTCATAAATCTTTTTCTTGATTGGGTTCTGCTTGATGCCAGGGATCTCACAATCCAGTCATTTGGTAAGGGCTAAATGATATAAAGATGATTTATTTTGCATCATTTTAAGATAGACGTCGCACATCATTCACTTTGTGGTGTACCGGGAAGGTATATGTAACCAATAAACCCTTTCATCCATACAACATAAAATCAACTTCAGGATAATTTCAGATGATATCCCATAAAAAATACAACTCCCCTCCAAGAAAAACCAGCAATTACCCAGTGGCTGTTACATAAAACTCTTTAATTGAGTATACAGAGAACAAATCAGTTCATGAACCAGGTAAACAGAAGTTTAAGGGCCAAAAATATATAAAAATGAAAATTAAGCTAAGAAATAATGAACTCACTTAATAGGCACAGGCTAATCAAGGTTTTAAGCAAACTGATGCACGTTTATGCCGAACACTGTTTTTTTAAAGGAAAATGATACATTAACAAAAATAATCTATGAAATCACTTACATCACACATGAAGTGTGGTAAGTTCATCGTAGCACACAACATTTGATGTGTGATTCAAATAAAAACTGTCTATAACGTTTGAATTTGTAGCATTACTATTTACCCAAACTACAGATGTGATATCCTACTTGATTACAAATGACTTCTTTATTAACGTGCTTATTAACGCTTTATCTTTGTTTGGGTAAGTAACACGTGTGATCTCTAAGAACAATATGAAAATAGGCGACTTCTCAGGAGGCCAATCATGTTTGGCTCTTTAT